>CAEFZX010028219.1:0-20768 GCA_903066825.1 Alfaro cultratus | reverse complement strand
TATCGTCTTGTTCTCAGCCAGCAATATCAAGACTTTCACATGCCTGTTCTCTATGATGCAGTCTGTGGAGAGCTTCAGGCAAAGACTTAGAACACTGCTCTGCTCATGCTGTTATACCTCTATGACATCACGGAGATTTCATCTGTGAGGAACTCCTCCTTCCAGCAAGCTGTCATGAAAACGGGTTAATACTATGCTTTCTCGAATTCAGAGTTTTTACCAGTCTTTTAGTTCATGTTTCCATGTTGCTTGTGTGTATCTCAAACTGGTTTTAAAGTCAGCCTTACTTCACTTGCAAATCTTTCTTTTCCCCATCGTATCATTAGGTGTTGTTAAATCATAGCTCTTGCGCAGAACCAGAACCTTAGATGTGAAACAGCACCAAAATTGACTTTCAGCATTTATTTATTCAGGAATTATATTAGACTATAGCATGTCAAGGATGGATTGCATGTGCATGTTGCCGTACTACTTTCTGCCATAAGCATGCATTTGTATGTGTGGTCTTGGATTGGCTGAAAAACTCCATAAACATGAAGCTTGGTATTAGGATAAATTTTACATTAGATATTAGAACTAATATAAAGCTGAAAGATGATGTTTTAAATTCAGGGCATACTAAAATATACAACCCAGAGTTATACAACCCAATTAGTAAATACAAAACAATTTGTATTTACTAATTGCCAATAATGAATGAGATAATTGTATTTATTTATTTATAGTTTGGCCAGAAAACTGTAATCATTGCAACACTATCCAAAACATAAGGCAGTCATCTTTCTACTTCCCAGTTAGGATGGCAATCTCATGTGTGTCTTTTTCATTCAAGTGTAAAAGCCTTCATTACAGCCCAACACTACAATTTTAACACATAGCTTCAAAAGTTTAGGCTTAATCCCAGAGTGCAAACTGTAATTAGTGTTTTTATGTTGCTTTTTTACTAATAGCTTCTTTCTCACTAGTTTCCCTGTGGATAATGACTTTCCTAAACTAGCTTCAGCCATCCTCATGATGACTTTTGCTGCTCTTAATTTGCATATTTCACACCAATATACATTTTATCTCTGAGGCACACAGCCCCTCTGCTTGCAATGGCATGATGGCTGGACATGGTCATTGTGTTTATTCTTTGTATGAACCAGGAATGTGGTAGCTTCAGACATCTGAGGCTTCCACCTCATACCTAGTAAGCAATTACATATTTACCTATATGGTAAATTTTCAAAATAATGTAAATCAAGTTTTAGCACATTTTTTAATGGTAAATTAGAAGATAACTGATGATAAATATGTAAAGACTGAAATACAATTATCCAACATTATTATGATAATTCACCACTAAAGACAGGTTAGGATTCCATACGTTACAGGTGTGGAATCCTAATTTGCAGGATGCAGGGTAGAAGGAGCACTAAACATTTTGTATTTATTGGGAAAATGTTTATAATTAAAGTCTTGAAACTTGATCCTGAATTGGGATAAATGACCTGACTTGGAATTTGATGGACTTGCCCCTTAAAGTCTTGAATCTCTGAAAAATATGACTTGTCAATATCTCTCTTGTAAGTAGATAGGTCAGTTTTAATTAAAAAAATGTTCTGTTATAATTCTGCATACATAAATTGTTGCTAAACCACTGAAGTAATTTTATTATCGTTATCTGTTTTCAAAAGACCTTTGTTTCTTTTCTACGTGAGACAATGTTCTCTATGTATGTCATAGGAATTTCTCCTCATTAGTTTGTAATTAAGCAAAGTGATGATGAAATAATAAAAAACTGACAGTGGCTTAAAGCAGAGCTGTTTAACAACTGTGCAAGACTTCTATGTGACCTAAGAGAATCTGAGACATCCAAGGGTGAGCTGACTCTGTCTAAGCATCATTGAGCGTTCAAAGCACATCAACCTAATTCTTGACATTTATACATGTATCTGACGGTAGCATTTTTGCCTCTGTGTTTGTATTTAGATTGTTTGGTCCAGAAAACAAAAGTGCATGTGAATTGATGTGACTGGATCAACAGTGAATCAGTCAAATGAAGACCCTCCAGTAGCCTGAGGAGAATTTGTCATGCCCTAGAAATGAACCACAGTTGCTATAATCCTTTAGAAGCACATGATGTAACCTCTAATATAATACTTCACGGCTGAGCTATTGCGATTTTGTCTGTTAGCCTTATTTAATGTTTCTTGATAAATATGACAAAAAAAGAGCACGTCAACAGATCTTAGATGATCATTTTTAATTCAATTTCCATTTATGATCTGACAAACCGGCTCGTGTAACCGATTTGGAGGTTACGTCATACATTGCCTCCATTCTATGCATTTTTTATTTTTGTACCGCTCTAAACTTGTCTGTTCCTCTGTGTTATTTTCAAAACTTAGCTCCATTCACGAGCACATCACTGTTTGAGACATTTCCAACTTTGCCTTGAGCCATTTTCAGTACACCTTGCTGGTTGAGACCATTACCACTAGCTACATGTTTCTCTACTGAGAGCGACTCGATTAGCACATTCTTGGCAATAACTTAAGCAGCAAGGTGTACCGAAAGCACAGTTTCAGTGCGGTATTTATTAAAGAAAAATAAGTTCCTATGAACCCCCTGTGGACCTACTTGCACATTTGATCATATGTAGAACAACTTACAGCCTTACCAGAAAGATTAATAATCATAACTCTGATTGTTAAATTAGGTTTCTGCTGTCAGCTGATGGTAGATATGATTTGCTTTGATCTCACGCTGAGAGTAACATGGTTTATTGAAGAGATTATATATTTTTCAGCTAGATCAGTTTCTCAATTCATAATGGACAGCAGGGCTTTTGTTTTCTGGTGCTCATACACAGAACGCTATTGTGTAGGAGAACAGAACTAAAACACAACAACCCAGACACACAATAACCTCAATACTAGAATGTAGTTAACCTAACATGGTTAGGTTACATCCTAACCATGTCACGCTTTAGGTGAGAATGCTGTCTCTAAAAGTATTAACATAATTCGACCACTCAAATCACTTTGTACTACAGATTCATTCACTCTCACAAACACAAATACATTGGAGTTAAGTGCCATGCATGGAAGTAAAGCAACCTTCCGACTGCAAGATGACTATCAGAGTTGCCTCTATTATCTATGTGTGCTCCACCCAAATCGCTCTTTTGTCTTACTTCTCCAGTTAAAAGTGCCTTTACATTTTTCAATCAGTGGCTGATAAGATAATAATGGTGTGTAGATAGCAAATTTACAGCAATGAGGTTTTATTTCAATGAGAGTTTTAAATGTCTTCTAGCTTCATTTTGGAATTCCGTAGTTTCCTGAACATACAAGATTTCAATCATCCTAAAGCTCGCAAAAGCTCACTTCAACGTTTTAAGTCAATATGTTGGCATGTACCATGATGCATTGTTTTTTTTAATCCTTTCAGCCTTTGCTTGCAGTCATTTGTTCCTCATTTCTTTTAATAGCTTCTGTTAGATCTATTTGCCTCGCCTCAGCACACTTGCAAATATCCACTGAGCTTTTTTTATTGCATGTCATGACAAATGGTGTTTCAATAACTCAAACAATGAAAGATGATGAAGGGTGGATGTTGTTTGGCATCCAAAAGCATGACATATTTCATCCCTCTATTGCTCGCAGTATCATTGTTGTTGAAAAATTAAATAGACCACAGAACCCTGCTGCTAATGTTGATATGTTCAGTGCACAAGTGTAGAGAATTTGAAGAGAAAGATAAAGCCAATTTTTCTTGTACTGCAAGACCCAATCTTTTACATATTATTAGATAAATACAACTGAATCTGCCTAAAATATGGACTCTATATGGAATTATTGAATGATTCAGTGCCTTTGAAATATGCATATCCACTGCACCTTAGAACATGTCACATTTAAATTCCATACTTCCATATTTTAAAAAAAAAGGATTTTGTGTGACAGAATAACAGAAACCGGTGCAAAACTGAGACAAGGAAGGAAAATGATAACCAATTTTCTTTTACAAATAAAGATCTGGAAAGACTAATGCATTTGTAATTGCCCTTTTTTCTGTTATCCCTAAATAAATGTTATTTCTACATAAGCTCTACTGCAACAAGTCATTCAAATTCATCTAAGTATTAAAGTTGTGAAGAACGTCAAAGCAGGGTTGGGTTGAACATTGCAAGCTTCTTTTTGCACAATATCAGACCCACAAGTGCAAGAACCTTCCACTTATAGAGGCAGACTGAGAAAGATTTGAATCAAATGTAATTTAAGTGGCCATGGGAACAATTAAAGGGTTGGAGAGATCCACTGCTCAGTTTAAAAAAAAAAATCATTTATACTTAATTATTATGATTCTCAAGAATTCATAGAGCTAGAGATTGATTTGAGTTGATTGTATCAGAACATATTTATGTTTTACTGAAAGTCCAAGCTTACAGCCAATTGTGAATCTGTGCCTTTAACAAAAACATTTCTGTTCAGAGTCTCTTTCAACAAAATTACAGTTTAAATTATTTAGCAAAACAATGAGAAGGTGATGGAAATCCACCGCAAAATACCTACAACTACAATGATTGCAGTGACAGGCAATTCTGCATTATTGGCTCAGGTTACAATTTTCAGATATTTATAAAAGCTTTGTGAAATCTATTTCCTTTTTTGCTTCCTCTCCACTACTTTGTGTTAATTTATCAGAAATAAATTCCAATAAAATTATAATATAACTTTGTAACCTGCACATAGAGGAATTTCCAAAAGTATTAATACCTCTTGGACTTTCACATTTTCTCATAGTTCATGTGTACCCAAATGCTCATTTACACAGACATATTTCCTTACAATCTTGTTTAATCAATATATGAGTTTCACAGGACAACAATACACACCTTGCACAATCACTTGGGAAGCTATTGACACCTAATTGGTTTTCTAATCAGCTGCCTCATCATCACGATAACGTTAAGTAATTACAAACAGTAGCGCGGTCATTTTCTAATCAGTCTTGCACATGTTTGATTTTCAATACATCCAATCATGATGATGACGACGGTGATGTTGTTATTGAATGCCTCGAAATCTAATCTGCTTTCTATTCAGAATGCATCCAGTAAACAGTTGCAATGAATTGCTGACAGATATTATCCTCTGAGCTCCATGTCCACCCTGTTTTTCTCCCTGACTGATTTGCATCCAGAGCATTGAAAGACCTGTAGGCTGTTCATTAATGAAAGGGGGAAGAAACCCTACCCCAATCTGTATTTAGCTCTGCCTTTTCCCGTTAGCAAACACGTCAACCAATATTCCTTTCATTTAGCCCTGCAGCACTTGAAATCCCACGACCCTTAAAAAGAAATGTTCTCATTTGCCATGTCTAAACTAGCCAAATATAATTAGAGCAACGGAAAAAGAAGTTAACTGCCTGAATGTGACAGGAAGAGATTGAGATTTTCATTTTTCATATCTTTCTGCTTTCCAGAAGAGTTTCAAAACTTCGTTCGAAGGCTTCCCACATTCTACGCCCTGAACGCTTCTGCCATCCAGTATTTCTGGAAGACGGAGCCGTCCATTCACCAGCGCTACAAACAGCTAGAGCTCAGCACACAGCAGCTTGCAAGCAAAGCAAGGCGCATCATCAACAAGATCTTCACCCTCAGCAAGAGATGTCAAACTCAGCCAAAAATTATTATGCTACGGGAAAGGTGAGAAACTGATTACCTTTATTTATTTTATTTATTTTTTTACATGGAAGTGGATGTATGTGTTTGTGGAACACTCATTTAATCTTTCCATTCACCTATTTGTGTAGTGCTTTTCTATCAGACGAATGAGGCATCACATAGTACGGACACACACAATAAATGAATTATTTGACATTAAGCTGAGCTCCTGCTGAACTAAGCTGCAGTCACACCTGATCTCTTGGCTGCATTCCCATCCATATCTTCTTTACTTTCATAAAATCAGAGCTATCCTTCTGTGAAATTAAAGTTTGCTGTATTTTAAAAAATGTTACAGAGTGTAAGGGATTTTCCTATACAGCAATGAGCGGATAGGATTGTTTTGTTCATCTTTAGATCATCCAACATTTGTTTTCTGTTAGCATAATCTTTTTTTTTTTTTGAAATATAAAGTTAGCAGCAAAAAGTTTGTATACATGCATGGAACTGTTGAATTAATGGTTATTTTTATTATATTTAGGAGAAAATCTTGACTTTCACTTTATTTTGGTAAATTAACAACATTAGACAAAGAAGAAAAAAATAATTCATCAAAAAAAGGAATAATGAATTGAATTAAGGATTATTAGGAGAAAGTCTAAATACATCTATTTTGAAATGATATTTATTTTATTCTTCTTTATGCAAGAAAAAAACATTCCTTTTGTAAAAGCAGAACTCATCAAGACTGCAGAGTTTTCATCTTAAGTGTTAAAAGAATGTATGTTTTCTTTGACGCTGGTAAAGTTTTTAATGTTTTGCTTAGACAGAGATCTTCAATCCATATTTATGTGGTAAAGTTGTAGCTTCAGGCATAATAGCCAGTGAAATATAGAGCTGATGCACACTTTGCAGTTTTATGAGAATAAATTGTTCTTTTCTTTTTCTAAATTAGTTTTTTTTTTCCCTCTTACATTCAAGAGTTTCGCTTCATTAACTCTTTGCACCCCATGCAGTGTTTTGGTATTGTTTGCTCTGTCACACATTTTGTTCCTCGACACAAACAATGTTTTGTTGTTGCTGGATAGAAGAGAGATGATTCATGTTTTCAAATGAACTTGTTAGTGGAAATGGAAAATCTGTGGATAATTTGACTATTACGTAAGCCATTTCTGATATGAAACATAAAAGGTAAAAATTTCTGAAATGATAAAGATTTCTCATTTATTTTCCCTTTGTTAAGAATGTCAATTTTTACATGACGTTATTTTAAGAAATCGCTTAAATTAAGCGATCATTATTTGAAAAAAAGATTGCCTAATACACGTTACAGAAGAACTAGAAATTCTGAATTCTTAGTTGTAGTTGGCTGCAGTGAGATATACATTTATAGCGCTCATTATTGCTTTACTAGATGGAATGAAAAGTAGGTTGGAGTTGTAGTAAGCAGTGCAGTTTTTTTTCTTAAGTTTAAGCAGGTCTCCATTTAGGACAATAGTCTGGGGTTTGGGAGGTTTGAACTACAATCCTCAGTAATTGCCTCGTCTCAAGATTTTCAAAGATAACATAGCATTTATTTCGCCTTGGCTACTCATCTTCAGAATGTGCCGTTAGGTTATTTTTGTAACACAAAACATTTTTGTTCAAACAATTTCTTTAGTAAACTGTCTTTAAACTTAAGTAAAAATAAAATTTACTTAAGTTTAAAGTAGGTTAGATATATCCGCATCATAACAACTCACTTTTCTTGTTATTCGGAAACTACAATTAAAAACAAGGATGAAAAGGTTCAAATAGGTAGGATTCCAATTGAAAAAGTTAACAAAATTAAAGTTTTTTGGGTGGTAATAAACAATCAGTTAAACTTGAAAAAGCATATAAAGCATTTAAAATCTAAACTGTCAAGAAATATTTCAATCCTCAATAAAGCAAAACATTTTCTGGATCATAATGCACTGTATACTCTGCATTAATCTTACAATACTCAACTTACTCTTTAGATCAGTGGTGCCCAAAGTCAGTAGTCGAGGGCCGGCATCCTGCATGTTTTAGTTCTCTCCCTGGTTTAACGCACCTGGATCAAATGATGGCTCTTTAGAGGGCCTAAGAAGAACACTGACATGCTGAAAAGGTTGTTGGTACTAGCAGGGAGAGAACTAAATCATGCAGGATGCCGGCCCTCGAAAACCGACTTTGGGCACCCCTGGTTTAGATGGTTGATGTAACTACATTACTCCACTGCTGTTGTTGATCATACTATATATAAGAAAAGAGTGGTATGCATTATTCACAAGGTTAGATATATCCGCATCATACCAACTCACTTTTCTTGCAGGCCACATTACTTTGGTTTACAGGTTTGTTTAAATTTCACACACTACAAGACATGTTTTGTGCTGGATACAACACATGACCAGGTAATATGTGGAAAATGTTTAAGGTTTGAGAAGGAGGATATAACTTTATGAGTAGCTTAAATTTTAAAACACTACAGCACATACCATAAAAAGAACCTTTTGTGTATTCATATATGAATTTCAGCTGTGGGATAGTTTAAATGTGAAGCTGCAGCAGGGTGAAAACTTAAAATAACTTATAGCAAAGTATAAAGAAATGGTCTTTGATCAATGTACAGAGGGAATGAAGACAGGCATTGATTATTAACAGTGGTATATAAAATTTATGGTTGGCCATAAATTGATTTTTCTTTGTTTGGATCTAAGAGTTTTACTAAATTTGCAATATAATTCAGTGGTTATTCACTGTTATCATTTTAACTGTCTGGGATTTTGTTTGAGTAAAGAAGAGATATGAATCGAAACTGACTGACCAAAAAAACTTAAAAGAAAAAGGGAGTGGAATTATATAAGAGTTTACTCTACCCACTCCTTTTTGGACACAGAACTGATGAATTCGGGCAGAGGGGCCACATTATTTATTTATGCTTATTTGTTTGCTCTAGCTATATTTATTTTGTTGATTCTGCTTTGTTGTCTTGCTATCTGATTGTTTTGTTTCTTGAAATTGCTCTGAAAAAAAATAAACAAATGGAAAAAATTGATATCAAAATATTATCAGTAGGACTAACATTAACATTTTTACATCTTTAAAACCCCTACTGAAACTGGCAGAGTGGACTGAGTGGACTTTAATTTTACCATAACGTGTTTGTAATGTTAGCTTTGCTTCCTTGCTTGTACTGGCAAAGATGTGCAACATGTCTAACATTCAACATATCTTAAGTAATCATGGATAAATAATGATTTTCACTTTACACTTTGAGGTCATTATCACTGTTGTATGATTAGAACAAATAAAAATGTGCTTAAAACATTTTTTTTAATCTTGTTTTTATAAGACACATGTGAGACCTAAGCAGGAATACTGACTCTACACCATCTGTGATTTCTAATAGGTCCAAAGTATGTGGTTATTAAAACAGGGCAAAATATTATTGTTATTGTTGCTCTGTCGTAATGTTGGGAGCCTTACACACTGATCAAACATTTTAGGACAGCTATCTCTGGAAATGTGTTGCAAATGACAGTTTCACAATACATTTTCTTAAATTGATGGATTCTTCCAGGAAGAAAAAATAACAACTTTAGGGTAATTCCCTTTGGAATGTCTCCTGGTGTCCCCATGCAAATTGACAGCACACTGTGATAGGATTCAGAGTGATAATGGTACTCAAAAGTACTGACCTCCATATGTCTGTAGAATAGCCTGTGCTGTCTTTGGCATTTCAGGGCATTAAAACTACATGAGGACAGTGATAGAAATTTTAAGTAGTTTGACTTTTTTTTTTTACTTTACAGTTAAACTGGAATCAGGCTGATTTTTACGTTGAACTAAAGCATTTTATTACATTGAATATGTGATGAAATGTGAAATGTAATTTTTATGCAATTTCTATGACATCCGCTTTGATATTTTTAAATAATCACTTTAATTGGGGGTTCTAATGCATTTCATCCAATCCCTTATCTAGATAAGGGTAATTCTCTTCATTCTACCCAACCCTACCAGTTTTTTTTTTAAATAGTAATTTTTATACTTGAATTTTTAAAACCATCCTATTTAAATCCTGCATATATTCTAAAAAATACATTCATGGCTCTGTGCTATTATTTTAGTACTGAGGCATCGGAGTCCTTGTCATACGATGACAAAGCAGGAAAAAAAAGTATTTTAGGCACAAAAGCTATATGCACTGCTTTCTGCTACGCTGTTTGTGTGGACGTGTCAGAGCAGTCATAATGAAGCTCTGTAGAAGAACTGGTGAGCTTTTTTTTTTTGTCAAATGAATGTTGCTTTTAATGGAACAAGCTATAGTGCATCTTCATGGGAAAATCATTTTTTTCCCCCCACAGGTGTAAAATGAATCAGAGGCAGAAAAAAGTTTATGTGTGACATTGATCCGAATGAAATGAACTAATAGACATAAAGCAGATTGCAGAATGAAAACACAGATTCTCTTTGGCCCATATTGTATGCCGTGACTCCATGACTTTGCATGTCCTTCTGATCCAACGCAGTAGTAAGACAGCTTCCGTGAGTTTCTGAAATGTGTGGTATTTTTACATTCAGTTCTTACTGACCTATTAAAAACTCTTTCTTAAAAAAAAAAAAAAAACACACGTGTGCTTAATAAAAAGCATATTTAATACCTGCTTAAACATTTTTTAAAGGTACTTTAAATCTGACAAACAATACTTAAACAGATGTAGATTTTAATTTACTGAATATGATTGTTGTATATGCAACTTTTACTAATTCTAGCTTCTAATTACTTGTATTATAATTCGTATTAAAGAACACAAAATTACAATTTAATCCTCTATCTAGCATCAAATAAAAAAAAATATTTGGACTAATATATAGGACTAAACCTAGCCAGCAAGATATAACTTAGAAAGGAAATTTCTTGAACATTAGTCTTGCTTTGGTGGTATAATATGCATTACAAATAGAGGCAGAACTGAAGAAATATGTAGATCCTCAGCCATAAAAGTCGCCTCCCCCTCTATTACATTGTTAGATCAAGGAATGATGTTGGAACTTGCATGGGTTTTGATCTCAAGATTGAAGCATGCAGCCCTGACTTATGTCATCACTTTGCTGGCTTCAGTGATGATCCATATTTTATATTACGATGGGCACCATAAATCAGACTTAATTAGATGGATTTATGCATACACTCAGAAGTGAAGGATATGTCCTTAAAAATAGGTTCATGTTTTACAGGATGGAAGATCTTTTTATAAGGGCAACATGATTCCTTAATAGATGAGACATATATCTCATTACTGTAATCTCTGGGACTGTAAAACTGGCCCCACGTAGTTTATATTCTAAATTCTATGATTTGACTTAATATACACTGTCCACTCCAGGCAAAATGCAAGAATGTATCCAAAACAAGAAAGTGGGTTATGTTTGTGCTTGAATTTGGTTTCTTTTCAAAAATAATAAGCTCTGTTACCCATGTATTCACCTACTGCTCTGGTTCTGTTGCAGGCCATTTGGGTATTGGCTCAACTACATCCTGTCCATCATGTACTGCAGTGAAAACAACCACCTGGGTTGCTACATGGAGGAGACCCGGAGCTGCTCCTGTCCGTACGAGCATCCCCCCTGCCAGAGTGTGATCCCATGCACAGTAGGGGAGGGCTCCTCATGTGCATCCTGCTCCTATGAAAATCGCTCCCGCTGTGCCACATGCAATCAGGGTTACATGCTGAGCCAGGGCGTGTGCCGCAACGAAGTGCCAGACTCCACTGACCATTATATCGGCTTTGAGACTGACCTGCAGGACATGGAGTTGCGCTACCTGCTGCAGAAAAGAGACAACAGAATCAGCATCCATGGGATCTTTGTCAGCAATGATGTCAGGCTGAATAACTGGTTTGACCCATCATGGAGAAAGAGGATGTTGCTGACTCTAAAAAGTAATAAATACAAATCAAACCATGTCCACATGCTCCTGGGCATGTCTCTGCAGATTTGCCTTACCAAGAACAGCACACTTGACCCCATGCTCTCTGTCTACATCAATCCATTTGGGGGGAGTCACTCAGAGAGTTGGATCATGCCCATTGACCAGAACAACTACCCAGACTGGGAAAGGACTAAATTAGATCTTCCCTATGACTGTTACAACTGGACTTTGACTTTAGGCAATAAATGGAAAACATTTTTTGAGACTGTCCACTTCTACCTACGGAGCCGCATCAGAGGACCTTCAGGCAATGGAAATGGAAGTGTATATTTTGAACCACTGGAATACCTGGAACCGGGCCAAAATCTGGGCTACATGAAGATCAACAGCATCCAGGTCTATGGCTACAGCATGCACTTTGACCCAGAAGCGATCCAGGACTTAATTTTACAGCTGGACTACCCGTATACTCAGGGATCGCAGGACTCTGCCCTGCTTCAGCTGCTGGAGATCCGGGATCGGGTCAACAGGCTTTCCCCACCTGGAGCTCAACCTCTGGATCTATTTTCTTGTCTGTTGCGGCACCGGCTCAAATTGTCCACAACAGATGTTACCAGGATCCAGGCAGCATTGCAGACTTTCAGTGCCAAGCAGCCAAACTCCATTGAATATGAAACAACCAAATTATGTAGCTAGTAAGTTGGCCGGTGGCCAGATGCACAGATGGAGCAGTTATCACACAGGCCTATCAATTGCGAGGAGCAATTCTAAAGCAGCGCAATGGACATTTTGGTGGACTTTGTAATTGACATGAATCTCAACTCCATGACTGAGATTCTCATATCAACTTTTCCTATAAATTTGTATAACATCTTAGAATTGAATAGGTTTACACCATACATGCCTCATTACTCTTTATGAAAAGGTTTTGCCATTCATGTCATGAATTCAAAGCTGCATTGTCATATTTTACCAATGTGCTAAAATTTGTAGATTGTAGAAACCTGATTCACTTGCACACATAAAACAGAAATATTATGTTGTCAAAGAATAATCCAACTAGTCTTATTATTTCACAAAAACAATCTCAAAACCAGCGTGGTTTAATTTGGCATTAATTTGTTATTTATTTTGGTGTTTCTCTCATCACAAAAATAGTAGTTTTCATTTTATTATGTGTCGATGGGGCATGTCTTTTTACTTTTTTTTTTACTTTCCAAACAAGGATCATCACTTTTTTTCTAGTCTACAACACGTTTTTGTAAGAAAATGCTAAATAGATGCTGTATCATGCAGATTTCTTGAAAGACACAATATAACAGGTTCACAATGTGTTACATGTGCTTTTATTTTTATAATGCTGTTGTTTGTGAAACAAATGATATGACAACATTGTCTATAAAATGTACAGTAAAATTTGTTAATACACTAAATAAAATACATTTTTATGTGTGGTCTATATCCATTTTGCGTGTTTTAAAAACTGGCTTTTGCTCCATATTGCTAAAAAGAGTGGAGATAAGAAGCATGTAAATAGAATCAGGCCAAGTTTTTGCAAAAACAATAAATTTGACTTTGACTTCACTTTGCCATGTACAGACATTTCAAATATGCAACTCACACAGTATTGAATGTCCTAACTTGAGGTTTTTAAATAGTGTTTTTTTAGAGGTCGGAAAGATTATAGAACAATTGACTTTTAGTTTTAAAACCAAAAAGTCAATTGTTTGTTGTAAAATCATCCCAACCTTTGCTGAGGAGCTGGAGGCAGTGGTTGGGGAGAGGGAAATGTACGCAACTGTTGCCCCTGTGACCTTGTTCCAGATAAGCAGATCACAAGTAAGAGCACAACTGATTTTTAATATGTAGAATAGAATCGAAAAGTTTGAACTCATTAAATTCCTAAAACCCACACAGAAGAAAAAGATATTTTCACTCAAATATAAACGTATTGGCGTGAAATATGCACTCATAACACTTGAATGAATGCTAACACTTGTATTGTAGCCCTGAACAAGATCATGTCATATTTCTGGATGTATTTGACCAGTTTTTCTGGCAGAATTCATAAAGCTAATTTAGATTTTCTATAACAATAAACCTGTTTACACAATTATTGTTTGTTTTTTAATAAACAAAGCATTAAATATAAATCTTTATCTTATCTTTAAGCATAAGGAGATGCAAGTTTTTCATCAGCAATATAAAGTCCCACGCAAAGTATATTTTTAAGAAATGATTCATGAATTCACTCTGTACATTTATCAAAAACTTTCAATGCCACTCTTTATATCAACTCTTCAAATACATCACACAAAAATAAAAATGAATAAATGTGAAACAGAAAAATAAAATATTAAGAAAGCGTTAATAAAAACTGTAACAGGAATGGCGGAAGGAATTGCATTTAGAGACTGTACAACTCCTTATAATTGTTAAGTGAAATGTCTAATGAATGTATTTCAGATAGGTTATGTTTAGGGTGAAAGAGAAAAATATAACAAATTAGACAATAGCAAAGTGCAGCTAATACATAATATCAGACGTTGAAGCAACACATTTGGTGCTCTGCTGTAACAAAACACTGCTGGGTTTTACATCTCTAAGCTTCAGATTTTTGTTGATGGATGGCTGCTTGGGGGCAGTGGGGAAGACACAAGAATCAAATCCTTTTATCTCAGGTGTGTCTCTCAGTGGTTTGTACTCTGTTGTAATTTGTAGAGGTTTATGTCTTATTCCAAGCCATGAAATAAAAGCTTTACTTTTTGTCTCCAGGTGCTTTGTGCTACAAGTATTATGCTCTTCACAAAACCATTTGCAGGGACCTCTCTGATGTTTAAACATTTCATAGTAGAAAAGCAGTCAATGTGAAAAAGCTGGTTCAGAAACTGAGTTTGCCCAGAGAATTACAGATTATAGGCTCAGAAGGCAGTGAAGCTTCACTCTAAAAGTTTTTTGAAAAATATAATAGCTTTTTTATGTTAAAATAGTGCAGGGATCATAATAAAATTGCTAAAGGACTAAAAGAAGCTTTAAAACAATGTTTTAGCAAGTGTCCTAACTAACCTTACTGCTACCTCAAAAGCCATTTGAGATCGACTATGGTGCTATGACCAATCTACAAAATGCAGTCGCAGTGAAGCATTGTAAATTTTAGTCCTCTAATGGAATCTTAATTTTTTTCAGGCAAACAAACTAATTTGGCAGTGAAATCAGATTGTTTCTTTTCCGTCCTCTTATCTGAGTTAATCCCCTCTAACACCGTAACACTGCAATTACACTGTAGCACAACGGGGTTTCCCTCTTCCAACATCTAATGGAATACAACATATGCTCCACCATGCCTTACAATGTCTAGTATCGTGCTATTGTTTATTTATTTTTCCATGCTGATTTAGTGAAAATTTGTCAAGCATTATAGCAATAAAAAGTAACATCTGGATGGGTTGTTTTGCTCTATTTGAAAGACTAAGGAAAGCTATTTCCTTTTTGTCTAAAGAAAGAAATGATCATTTTGATCTACACTATGGACCAAAATGAAAACAGGGAAATAAGCATGAAGTGTTTTTTTTCTAGTTTAGCTCACTAACCTCTGTACTATCTTAACCCAAAATTACACATAACCCTGGCAGATTTTGGTTTTAAATTGTTTCATTAGTCTAAGAATCTTGCTTCTTTCAAAAGATAATAAAGCAATGTAGAAGCTGTATTAGTTTAAAAATATATTTTTCATTAAATTATATTTCAAGAATTATTTACACGCTTCAGAATATCTGAGGATAAATCTTTGAATTAGAGTAAACAAAATCCTTCTTATAGTTGAACACAAGTTTTGTGTATGTTTCCACTGGAGTTTTTACCCTTTATTTTTGGTAATAGGTTCCAAATTTGGGGTTGGAAGGAATTCCCGCCAACACCCTAAATTATATTTAATGTAATCGAAGCAAGTAGACATGGCGAAGTTGTCAAACTTCAAAGCAAGCAATAGAAGGGGGAAGAAAGTCAGTTAAAAAAACTTCAATGGCATAGATTACTCCAGAAACTGTTGACCTTTTTTACCCTTAACTACTTCTGTGGTGTACAGAAAATGGTCCTAAACAAGTTATAAGTATCTAATGAGCACAGAGGTACCTGATCATGCCTGAGTATCGTTGCTCCTGTCCACCACCTTTATGGCCACTGTATAATCACACTGTCATGAGATACAGCAACTTGTCCCAAAGCTCAAATAACCTTAAGCCATCCATCCATCCATCCATCCATCCATCCATTCATCCATTTTCTTCCGCTTATCTGGGGTTGGGTCGCGGGGGTAGCAGCTTCAGAAGGGAAGCCCAGACTTCCCTCTCCCCAGCCACTTCTTCTAGCTCTTCTGGGGGAACCCCAAGGTGTTCCCAGGCCAGCTGAGAGACATAGTCCCTCCAGTGTGTCCTGGGTCTTCCCCGGGGTCTCCTCCTGGTGGGACGTGCCCGGAACGCCTCACCAGGGAGGCGTCCAGGAGGCATCCTGACCAGATGCCCGAGCCACCATAACCTTAAGCATTTAACAATAATGATGTCCGATCTTAAATCTCATAACAATTCTAATAGGCTACATAAAAAAATATGTAAGTATTATTCAACTATATTGTGCTTAATTCCAATCATTCTCTTTGGTTTGTGACTGTCTTAATTTTTTTTTATTACTCGTATTTTATACCTTCATAGGACAAATGTACTGTCATCTATCCCAACAAATGGAGCAACTGACTGAACTGAACAGTCAGATCTTGAACTAAACAATAACCTTTCTACAATAATACAATACAAAATATGGTACACAGAAAACATGCTTATTTTGAAATGCATTAGAAGTATATCTCCCCAGTGAGCCTTGCCTTTCCTCCCCATTGTTCTGTTGTTTTACCCTAACTTACGTTAAGATGGAGAACAAATAGTATGGCTCTTTTGGATATGTACTTTATAGGTCAGCACACAAGCTGCAATCAAATAAAATACTCAAAGTGACCTCTGAAGTTGCAGCTCTTACTTCATTAGAAGGAAAGCATTTTTCATAATGCTGAAAATGTGGCACTAAAACATAATGTTAGAGGATAAAAGGGAAAAAGCACCGTCTGCGCGGAATATAGTGGATGAAGGTGACAATATAATTATTATCTCAATGCCAGATTCGCAAAGAAAAGAATCCCCCTGAAAGTTGCAGTAGGCGGTGAGACATTATATCCCAGGCTGGCAGAGGCTGCTTGTGACTTTTAGAGAAACCCAAATGAAAAGGTCCAAGTTGTTCAGTTTACATTAACATTTTACATTAACTTTCAGAGACATCAAGGAGATTTTGAGGTCATTAACATTCATGTGACATACCTACACTGAACTTGAGATGAATGTTTTGAGAACAAATGTTTAGTGGTATAAATTATTTTTATGCACGGTATGCTTCCTTGCCAGAGGGCGTAAGTGAATCTAATTTAGCAGCAATAAAACTAAATTAATGGACTACAAGCATCGGAGCACATAAAGAACTAATTCCATCTGAAAGTAGCTTTAACAGAAAGAATATGTAATTGCAAAAGAGGTCTATAAAAATAGTGATTTGGTCGGCCAAATGTAAATGTGTTCTTACGTCTGCTCGGCTAACTTGTTCAGGCATGACACAAAAAACATATGGGGAGAAGCACTTTTCCTCAAATGATCAGATTTTATACAGCAGTCATGGGAATACCCAAGTAGATAGATGAAAACTTCCAAAGATGTAACTTATAAATCAGTTTTAGCCTGTTTAATTAATGTAGAAAATCAGATGGATTTGGTAAATTTAGATCAATATTATAGGTAAGAATTTTAAACAATCTCTTATTTAGATGATAAGGGCCGTGTTAGTTCTTTGACAAAAATAAGCTGGATGACTTCGAAGACCTATCTATGACCGAGTCAGAGTGTGAGGACTTCAGCATTATGTATTTCACAATGAAGGTATTGACTTCATTGTCAGTACCTGACAATGAAGTCAGGTATTGACTTCATTGTCTCTGCTAGTCTTTCTGACTATACAAGCAGATATTCCAAGAGCAAAAGCAAAGGGAGTAAACTAGCAGTGCTTGTGAACAACAGAGGGTGTTGGCAACCTCTTACATACCACCATCAGCAGTCGTAGACACCACATGTATTGTAATCATCTCAGTTTTTGCTAAGACCTGTAATACTGACTACTACAGAAGATCCTTCCTACCACAGCCATGGGCATCTACAACCACTTTGAATAAACTTGTGTAATATGAGCTACAGAAACATTTAATTTTTCTTTAGGATTAATTAAGAAATTTAGAATTTAATAAAAATGTATTATTTTTTTTCCTCCAAAAGAGTTTTTGCGGCGAAGTGGCTCGTATTTTTTGCGACAGTAGGCAGACAGGAAAGAGGGCGAGGAGAGGGGGGAAGACATGCGGCAAAGGTCTTCGGGACCGGGAGTCGAACCTATATCATTATATAAGTTAATAACTTATATTATTATATGCTTTCATTTTGACCCCCATAAAAGAAAAAAAAAAAAACAAAACACTCTCCTACTGCATCCAACCTCAGCAGTGATACCTTGTCTTGAGGATCCTTGCCTATGCAGCTCTACAATTTTGTCATGTTTAAAGACAAAGTAATTCAACCTTTGACACCAAAGGGTCATGGCCATGTCTGACAGATGATTACTTTTTTTAAGGCTAATGAGCTTAAACTGTTAAATAGCTCAAAACATTTAACAGTTTTAAGCATAGAGTTAAAATTTAATTTTCTTTTTGCTTACTCTCTATTTTTTGTCTCTCTTTACTGTTTCCCATTTGGAAGTGGCAAATAACTTCCTTTTCTTGTTTAACTTTGTGGTGCACCAACAAGTTACAGAAGCACTGATCATGGCAGCACAGGAGCAGGCATTAAGCCCCAAAGCAAAAGAAGCCCAGATCTACCAGGCAAGATCCCAGGTGCACATTGTGCAAAGAGGTTCCAGGAACAATCCATCTTGTACTGATTAGCTTGCATTCTCTAATAAGAGAACAGCATATTTGTTGTAAAGCTTTTCCAAGTTTTTTCTTTTTTTAAGCATCACTTTGGTGTCTGAGTGAAGTACAGACTTGTTTTGGAGCACTAATGACCCTTATTGACAGTAATCAGAAAGAAAATGGGCAGAAAGAGAGTGGTGTAAGGCACGCTGCAAAGCTCTTAAGGGATCAACACCAGAACTGCTGCATTGAGGACTTTACCCTGTGGATATGAGGTGGCCATTTGACTGCTACACCAAGCAACACACCCAGAGTCCATTTCTAATTTTGACAAGCATATATGTATATTTGAGTGAGTATGTTCATATATATCAATGATTCCACATTTTTATGGGCTCTAGCTATGCATTAAAAACCTCAAGAAGTATTATTGATTTTGAAATGCCATGCTGAAACTGATCTCCCAATGAAAGTCAAATGTTGTTCTGTCCTTTTTAAAGGGTGCCTCAATAGTTCACCTGTCAGATTTCTATCAGGGAATTTTCTTTCATTCTATAAATTAGTGACTGCTGGCCTTTTAAGAAGAATGTCATGTTTAACTGAGATACTGTGACATGATGTGTTTGCACTGGTCATTAGTGCAGTTTGCTTAGTGAATACATAATAATAATAATAATAATAATAATAATAATAATAATAATAATAATAATAATAATAATAATAATAATAATAATAATAAATGAAACTAAATGAAACTAAATGAAGCTTACAATACATATAGTACATATTAGTAAGTGACAAAACCAGCCTTTTGTTGTGTGCACTATTACTGGTCTCACTGTAAACTCAGAGTAAACCATAAGATAATAAAAATGGTGTTTCCAGTGTTGTGTCAGCATGAGGCTAAATTGTAGTGCTCCATCTGTGCAACTTAGCCTTTCTGCCTGCCTTCGAATATTGACTTCATACATCTTTTTTACACAGACTTAACTTTACTACATACAAATATTGCAACAAATACTTTGGTAACATGTTTAATCTTTGCTCAAAATGTGCTGTTACATGTTGTTCATGTAAGATGACCTTGAGAGTCTTGCTTATAAATAAAATGTATTATTATTATTATTATTATTATTATTATTATTATTATTAAAAATAATTATAATTATTATTAATAATAATAATAATAATTATTATTATTATTAATAATAATTATAATAATAATAATAATAATAATTATAATAATAATAATTATAATAATAAATGTAAGTTATCAATTGCACGCCTTTGTTTGAACATTGTATATTAAATAAAATCATTAATGTCTATGCCATATGCAAATAATTGTACTTAAACTTTTGACAGTATCTGCATGTAAGCCAAGGTATGTCTGTGAATCACAACAAATTTCAATGAAGTCTTGAGCTAAAGATCTAGGGATATTATGAGCCTTCAAAAAAAAGAAAAATGAGTCATACAAGAAAGGTCATTTTGCTGATTGCTTAATTATGAAAAATTATCTCTTTTTTTGCCAGCTTCATTTGATTTCCTAATGTTTTCTCTTTTTTATATATTTTGAAGTAAATCTGAACACAGACATTCTGGGATTTATACGTTTCTTTAAGTTGGTTGCAAATCCTTTCTAATCCAAAGCTTGTCGCTTTCTTTTTTCTGCCTTCTTATTCAATGCCAGCATTGTGGTGGTGAAATTCTAGGCCTCCAGAGACTCAGTGCCAACCCAAAACACACCCACTTTTGACTAAACAAAATCGCTTTGCTGTTTATGAAAATACCGCTTGTGATATGTTCACAGTTTCTGTCTTTGTATTCAGACACATTACACAACCAGTTATTCCATGTTTCCTTTAAAATTGAGAGGAAAACAACAAATGCTGCTATTCTAAAATTGCTTGGTATTTAACAAAATTGATAGCAGATGTCTTGAAAGGCATATTTCACATCAAACTTTAAAGAGATTTGGAACCTTCAATGTGAAAACTGAGCTATTTTTGTTGCGAGGTTAAAAAAAATATGTCAGCTGCAGCAAAACACTCTTAAGCCATACAGTCCTTAATACTACTCAAAGTCTCTTTTTGATCCCTTACTTTCTTTTAAGAACAATAGAACAGTCTGTGAGGTTTGAAAGAACAAAATTACGGTCACTAAATTATTCTAACCTACTTTTT
>CAEFZX010028217.1:0-91540 GCA_903066825.1 Alfaro cultratus | reverse complement strand
TATATATATATCTTTTCATACGGCCTCAGAGGATTGCTGAAAATATGTTCCTGCAGGTCTGGAGGAAAATAACAGCAATTGTGACTGCCATGTTGACAGCGCGCTTTGCTCCAGTATTTTCACTGTCAGATTAGGATCAGCTGTAAAGCTCAAGGAAAGAATGATGAAGGTCAGAGAAGAAAATATCAAACTGAGAAACGGCAACAACTCAAAGAAAACCTGAAAATGGTAAACAACACAAATAAACTGTATGTAGGCTTCAACTAAGGCGCATCACATTTAATAAAAATGAATTAAATTAATTCTTTTGTTTTTATTTGAAGCACGGTTTGTCAGAGGTTTATCTTAATCTAATATGACATTTTTACTTATCCTAAATTACATGTTTGTCCACCAGTTCTCACTGAACATCAGATCTGACCTTTTGGGTTATCAAGGTTAACATTTTCCACAATTTCAAACTATCAAATGTTTTCAAGAACAGCTACCCTAAAAAAATAACAACAACAACAACAAATATATATATATATATATATATATATATGTAATGTGGCCACAGAGAAGTGAAGCTATATGTAGCTATTCAGAAGAAAACAACGTTGATTTGGTTTGATGCCAAAGTTGTGAATTAGTGACTAAAGGCAAAAATTTACAATAGTGAAGCTAAAATATTCAGACATTATAAAGTCAAAAAAGTGATTACATGAGACAGTGAGGAACATGGCTGCATCACAATGTTGTTCTGTTAAAGAAAAAAAACCCAGTTCTCTCACTTAAACATAAACTTACAACATTAATCTCAGAGAAAAACATCTGATTTTAAAATCTTTAAAAACTTTGTGGGGTTTTTCATTCAAGTTTCTGATTTTCAGTTCCAGTGGATACTGTAATTTTACTCCTCTCGTCATGAAAAACTTTCTGTTTCCTGTCAGACTTTTCAACGTCAGAGATGTTTTTCTGGTAAATATGTGAAATTATTCTAGAAATCTTTAATAGCATCAAGTAGATTGAGGATGATTAGATGCACTGTCACTGCATGAGAGATGAAAAGTTGTTAGTTTCTGGGTGAAATGTGGTGGTAGTAGAATAGTGATATGGGAACAGTTAAATCAAAGACTTTTAGCATTTACTGCCATTCTCTGAAATAATTTGCATATTTTATAAAGTTTGTTCATCAGAGCAGCACATTTCTAATAATGTGTACGCAGTAGTAGTGAAAAATGCACATTATTTTAGTTTTTCACCATCTATTTCATCTTTAAAACATGATTTTGCAGAACATGACGTTCTATAATTAGATGACTTCAGTGGATGACAGTGATTGGTCCATTTGTAGGGGCGCCACTGGCTCCTGTGTGGTAGAGAGGCGACCTGGAGTTGTAACGTGAGCAGGTCCACACGCCCACACACCCGGGACTGGGACTCTAATCATGTGGACGACAACATCCACCTCTACACGTTTAATTGGCTCGCGTGGCCTCGTTGAGCAGGTGCTGACAACATCCCACATGTAATGTTTATCAGAAGCGCGAGGCGGTCCCGGCTCCGCCCCGCCCCGCCGCACCCAGCCCCTCCCCAGAGGGAGGCAAAGGGGGCAAAAAAATGGAAAGTCTGCTCCACATTTCCTTTGAGTTATTTCTCCCTGTATGTTTGAGTCTTTTCAGGGGCCTCATTTGGAGAAAAAAAGTCCATCTCCACCCACTCATGCCCTCTCCTTGCTCCACGTATACGCACGCTGTTATATACAAAACATTATTAAAATTCAACACATATTGCTAAGGAGAGCAAGAGAGGAGCGTTGCAACATCCAGATGGATGCCCCTTAAATCTGTCTTCAATTAGTCTGCTCTAACTTCATCTTCCAGCTGAATTCTGATTAGCTGATCTGCTAATTTACTCAGCCTGGCTGGAGAGCACTTGGTCCGCCCCCTCCTCCTTCGGAGAGCAACCTAGCTGCTTTTGAGTATTGTGAACCTTTGATCACAGACCCTCTTATTAATGATAAAAGCCAATACCTTTAAATTTAGATTTCATGTCCACAGAGCTTTCCTCTTCTCTTAAGATCATGCTGTATTTAAATGAAAGAATAAAATATATGATTTATTAAAGTTATGCTTATGGCAACACGTTTGAATCGACACAGCTCCATCTCAATAATTTAGAATATCAGCCAAAGGTTAATTTATTTCAGTAAAATACATCAGAAAGTGAAGCACAAATGTTTTGTATATCTATACCACACAGATTAATACATGTTTAGTGTTTATTTCTTGATTATTCTGGCTTACAGTGAATAAAAAGCCAAAATTGATTTTCTGAGAAATCAGAACTTGAATCATTTTAACAGAACATTTCTCCCCTTTTTGTGTAGAACGGCGTCCCATTGAGACATTTGATTATGTACAATCTGGTCCACAATTCAGGTCCATCGTCGACCAGGAGGAAGTAGTGAGACGGTGCGTTCAGGCACAGCAGAAGAATTGTTCATAATTTAAGTGCAATTGATTAATGTCATTGGTTGTGCGTTTCTGGAGCCGCAGTCAGTGGTTAAGGTCAGTGCAGAGGCAAAAGTTTCATGTTTTCATCTGCCTGATGTCTGATGGCACAGTGTGGATTCTCTGTCCAGCTGAAAATTAACTAAGCTGAATGAAAATTTAATACAATTTAAAATGTAATATTTGTAAAAATTGACAGGTTTTTTTCATCCCCTTCAGTTTAAATGACAGACAACGAAAATGTCTAGCACAACTTTGGATAAAAAAGATGAAAATATAAAAACAGAAATGTGGCTGCATGATCTCAGTGGCTGGTCTAGGCTCCTTTTGCTTGAGTTACTGCATCAATGCAGAGTGGAGTGGAGGAGAACATGCTGTGGTTCTGCTGAGGCGTTCAGGCAGCTCGGTCCCACAAACCCGAAGCCCAAAGAGAACTGGTCTGAACTGGTCGGGTAAGACCAGCTCGACGTTGTTACCATGGTGACGAAAGCAGGGATTGTTAGCTTCGTCAGTATGGGCCGGTACTAATCCTGCTCGGAAATGAAATCAGCATCTCCATAAGATTTGTCAGCAGAAGGAAGCATGAAGTTCTCTGAAATAGGTCAACAGCTACTTTGACTTTGGACTTCAGAAAACCCAATGGACCAGAACCAGCAGATGACACAGAACCCAAAATTATCACTGGCTGTGGAAACTTCGCACCCCAAGCAGCTGGGACTTTTTTAGAAATTAATGAAATTTTTCCATTTTATCTGAACCACTTTTTCTTTTTTTTTTTTCCCCTCCAGGGGTTTTTTGTGGGCTCTAGTGTCCCTTATATAAAAGTAGGCTGACAGGAAAGGGGCGAAGACATGCGACAAATATTGTCGGGTCCAGGAATCGAACCCATGACGACTCAAGGCCTCCAAATGTGGGTCGCGCTAACCCCTGCGCCACCACAGCACACCAGACCACTTTTAATGTACTTTAAGGCAACACCTCAAACACACCGATGATGCTCAAACACATCGATGATGTAATGTGTGTCATTGTGAAAAATTTGAATCAGCCAAGATATCAGGAAGAAAACCACGGACGTCAACAAGTCTGGTTCATCCTTAGGGAAACGTCCAGATTCCTGAAGGTTCTACATCCATCTGTTCCATCACAGAATTCAGAACGGAGTTGGGTTCTGTGGTGTAAAGACCCAACAACCTTTAAGCTGGTAACAGCATCATTATCCAGAGAGAAGTGAGTTCTGCTCCAACATGCACTGAAAGGCCACTCAGAGAGGAAGAAGCAAATGTACTGAGGAACAAAGATGTAGAATTTTGCACACAAGTCCTGGGATCTGGATGCAGAAATGAAAACGTTTGGCCATAACGACATTTGGTAGAAAAACAATGAGTCTTGTAACACCATCCCAGCTTTGAAGCACAGAGGTGGCAGGATCATACTGTCATCTGGTTTCACTGCAGGAGGAACATCGCAACATAAATCATGAGGGAAGAAGATATCGAAACATGTCTCAAGACATCAGACAGGAAGTCCATGACGAAGCCCTGACTGTGGCGAGCGAGGCGGACGGCTAACCTGGGTCAGGCACACCAAGATCGGACCCGAAGTTTTTCAAACTTCTGAGAAGCTGGTGGGGAAAATAAGCTATTCAGTTACTAATAAATGCAAATTTTAGAATAATAAGAAAAGGCTAATAAATAATATCTATAAAAATCTCTCCATATATATTCTGGCATTTAACAAGGACAAAATAACTTGGGTTCTCCAAAAATAGCAAACGTTTAGTCTGATTTAATTTCACAGAGGAAAAATATCTATTTTTACACAGAGCAGGTAAATATCTGTGTTCAGCTTTATATGAGTTTTAGTCAGTTTTACTAAAAATAATTTACCAATATGCACCTGTGTAGTTCTTTCCATGAACTTGCAACCCGCCCCATCTCTCTGTGACCAGCTGCTTCCCTCTTGTGGCCAATTAGGACACAGTTACCTGCAGAACTTAAATATCAGCATTTAAATGTTCATATTTACACAAACACCAATGTTTCCTACTTAATAAATGAGAAATTTCCTTCTTGTGTTTTCACAGAACTCCACAGACATTGATCTGCATTACATGGCTTCCTCCCCCACCTCTTTGTGCCGCCACAGAAAGTAATTCAGCAGGGAGCTAAACCACGGCATTAACATATAGAGTCCTGATTTAAATCCTTTTCTCTCATCCATTCATTTAGAAGAGTAATGCCAGCAGGTTGTACAGCAGTGGCTTTTCACCAGGCTCTGATTAAGCTTCAGTTTGATAATGTTATCTGATTACACGGTAAACAGCACCATGATGGATAAGGCCTCATTACAATATGATTGTGAGAGTTTATGGCGTACAGAGGCAGGAGGTCTTAAATTGAGGGACTCTGGCGGCGCTTCCTGCTCGACACAAACAAACCGGCGCAGCCAGCTCAAAGGGACTGCAGTTGGCACAGTTCACTTCAGCCAATTTCATTTTAGGTTCTGGCATCAACTCTGAAAGTACAATTGTTAACAAGTTTGAGTATATAAACAACAAAGTGTTAGGCCATTTAATTCATCTGTGTTATTGTCGTCCCCTCCTGATGCCTTGAAATAGCTGCCAGAGACTCGGGAGACCAGCTGGTGTGGAGACAGCAGACGTGTTGTAAGTCCTGAACAAAACTACAGTAGGAGAGAGTGACAATCACAGCCTGACACCTCCGCTGTATGTGTGTGTGTGTGTGTGTGTGTGTGTGTGTGTGTGTGTGTGTGTGTGTGTGTGTGTGTGTGTGTGTGTGTGTGTTGGGGCAGGGAGGGATGCAAACTTCAATAATAAACCTGTCAACACTCCAATCTGAATGCCCAGAAGTCCCAACTGTCTCAACCCTCTTCCTCTGGCGATAGCTATCAACATGGATCCTCCAGAGAGACAGCATCACATCTATCAGTCATACACACACACACACACACACACACACACACACAACAGCATCTCTATTTGTCCCATTATACCCTCAACACAGGCTAAAATGACTCCAAGCTTCCGCAGGATGGGGATGGATGAAAGTCGTAGGACTTGGAGTGTGTGTGCCTGTGCATAAGAGTGTGCCATCAGTGACTTCATTGCAGACCTGGTCTGCGGCACGGACCCGCAGACGGCCTTGTTTGTTTGTTTCTGCTGCTTTAATCCTCAGCTGAGGGTTGATGTGCAGCTCAGAGATGCATCCCTGATTCCCGCAGGCCTCTGGGAGTCTGAGCTCCATGCCATGTTCTGGGAAAGGGAGAAGAGAGAGAGTCACAGGAGATCCAGCCTCTCCTTCACCTGATCATTACCATGCTAAATTTCTATTGATGGGTGTAGCCTAACAGCTAAACTGTGAGACATTCCCTTGACATCGGCCCAGTGCTGGTTCTGTGGTAGAGCTCTTCTGGTAATCCAGAGAAACCACAACTTGTGCTTTGTTTGGCCACAGGGGGAAGGAAGTACTGAACACCTCAGTGTTTTTCGGACAATAAGTGATATTTTCCACACATGGAGAAATCAGAAGAAATTGGATTAGCAACTGTTCTCAAATCTTAAAGGATGTGGAAGCCTCTTTTCTGTCCCTTGACATTCAGTTCTTCTTTTAGACTTAAATCAGATAATTGTCTGGGCCTTCAATCTGCTTTTTATCTTTCTCCAAAACCAGCTGAGATTTTCTTTGCCTTTTCTTTTATAATTACTAGTCATGTTTTTTTATGCGCATTGCATTAGAAAAGGTTGATTTAAATGATTCAAAATAACGTAATAATTTTTGATGAACTTATGTTCTTTCCATGTTTAGTTTATGACCCTAAACTTCTGAAAAGTGTAATCAATGCCATCAGTATGTTTAGCAAAACGAATGTTGCAAAAGCCTAAATTGAGCTCTTTGCTTTCACATATCATGAAATGCAGCTTGTGCATTGCCTTGATAATGGGAAAGAAACCTTCGTTAGGCTCTCAGTGAGAATTAAACACACTGGCAATAATTTGCATCCATGAGTTAAAAGGTGTTTCCTTAAAACTGTCAGATTTCAGATGTTTTCTTCACTTTTTATACCTTTTTCTCATCACTCCCCCTTTACAACATCCAACGACGCCTAAGAGCATTTTTGGTTTTTTGTGTGACTTTGATTATTACTGTTAATTTCACACCAAAAGGCCCATTTAAAATATATTTACCAAAAACCCATTTTTGATATTTTTCTTGATCTATAAATGGGTACTGATTAAATCTTAATTAATAACTTGATGATGCCTTTCACCTGCGTTTTCTAATAAGCTGCATCACTCCCATGTTTCCCTCCACATCCAGCCCTGAATGTAGATTCACCACAGCGGTGGTCCTGAAGTGGTGGGCATTGACAGCTTGCACATTAGGACACTTCCTGCTTTTTCTTACCTTACACAAGTGGATGAAATTAGTGTTTGTGGTGTCATGCTTCCTTTCATCACACATATGTGCATTCCCTTGACCTTCTCATCAGCAGATTTGTGCAAAAAGCCCTGGGGTAAGATTGAAATAACGCTGAGGCTTTCGAGAGCGCCACATGTTAGAGCGACTGTCTGTTGGCTGGAAACACGCCTAGAGATGGAGGCAGAGGAAAAGGAAAAAGCTCAGTAGCTGAACCTCGCAGAGCGCCCCTCAGGGGACAGCAGTAATTAAACAGTGATTAAATTAAGGGGCAGTGTGGGCAAAACGCCGGCTGATTGACACTCGGCTGCCTCCTCTCTCTCAGTTCAGCCGTGTCGTGGAGCATTGCCTTCTATCGACCTCCAATTACCCACCCACACTAAATTCTTCAAGGTCCAATTTTCAAAAAACTGCTTTCTTAACTATGTTGAGCACACGGATCGCTGCGCTTTTGTCTGTGAAGAGGCTGAGCGGCATGACTGGAACAGAGAGGTTAAGAAAAGAAAAAGAAAGCCGGCGTCTTTGTGGCTCAAATGTTATCAATGTTTACTTAAGATAGACTTACAAGCAGCTGTGCTCACAGAGTGGACATACAAAGGTACACTACGAAGAAACTGCAAGTGATTTTTTATTTTATTTATTTTTAAATGTACTCGTGCAGAATTTAAACCATGCTCCCTTTTCTCCAGCCAACAGCTGGGCAGCTTTAGAAATGGCTTATCAAATACTCCCCTGCAGGGTGGAAACACAAGAAATTACCTTGGGCGACTTCTTAAACCCAAAGCAAATAGACAGAGAGAAAAGCTGAGCAACAGCAATAAAACTAGCTTTAACAAAACAATCAGAGAAAAAACGAGATGTTGAAATTGCCTTCCTTCTGCTCTTAAATTCTCCACACGTTCCCAGGTTAGTCCTGTTGCCACGACGCCCGGGTCTTCAGGCCCTTGTATAGATTTTTATAAACTGAGACTTGCCGTGATCAACATTTTACTAAAGGTTTTTAAACGATCTGTTAAGTCTTCTGATCGTGAAGATGCTCCTCTTGCTCTGTAATCCAAATTCAGATAGCTGAATGGGTGACGGCAGGCAGAGAGGATGAGTTCAAGATGACTGCTATTGATTAAGAGCTGAATGAGAAGGGCTCAACAGTCATATAGCTCATGTTCGAGGCACTCAGCGAACATCCAGGCGTGAACATGCTGTGGGTTATCAGATCACAAAGAACGGAGACGGCAGTTTGCTCTGTTTCCTGTGGTTAAAGACATAAAACATAGATATCAAATATTTCTCAAGAGTTTCAAGATATTAGTTACTTTACAGTGCTTTTAAGAAGCTTACTTCTTACAAGTGATGGAACCATAATCCAAAATATAAATACTCTTCCATTAACATTTGGTTAAACATCTCTGAATAAGTTGTATCTCAGACTAATTTGTAACCTCAGCACACCTCTGAATGCTCGACCGCCTTTCTTATCAGAATAATAGAGCTAAGTTAAATTGATGGGTTTGCTGGCACAGACTGCTTTTAAGCGCAGTCCACAGATTTTCTGCAGGGTTGAGGTTGAGTCACTTGTTACTAAACCAACTTGGAGTGTGTTGGTGTTCATTAGCCTGTTACAACACTGAATACCAAATCAGGTTTACCCATCAGATCTTAACTGTCCACCCCAGGTGAAGTGATGCATCAGAGCAACCCAAGAATCACAGAGGGTCAAGGGTCACCAACCACAACTGAGCCGGTGGACTAAGAATAAAAACAGCTCCTTCAAAATTGGCAGCTTGTCTGTAATATGGAGTTGTTCATATCATCCACATGGAAAAGCCAGTTATTGATTCATTTCACCACAGTGACACAGAATTTGTTTCAGGTGTTAAAACCTAAGAACAGAGAACATTGCACCAGCAGTCAAGCATGGTGTTGGTAGCATCATGCTGGGGATTCATTAATCCAATCACTGTGTGGAGTGATTGGATAAATGAAGATGGAGAACTACCATCAAATTCAGCTGAAACCTGGGAATATTTGTTGTTCCAAACTCGCATCAGAACTGGTTTTGTAAAGGATAAACTAAATAAATCCTTCTGAAACTTTGTGAGCTACACCTGAAAGCTCACAAAGAACTATAGAACTATGCTTTCTGAGAAGCATAGTGGTCAAATATCCAGGAATTAAGCTTCTCTGTGGTTTCTCTGAAACTTGCTAAGAGGCGATTAGCCAAATAACTGAGGGTGTGTAGGAATAATTTTGAGGTTTACAGAAAATATGCAATACATTGAAACTCCTGCACCAGATTCTTGCTTGACATTTATCCCCTTGGTCTGTTCATGTAAACTTTTAAAAGGCACTATATCTCTGTTAAAGTACTAGAAGAAACAAACAAACAGCAAGAAGACAGGAGTGGTTTTGTGGGTGTAGTTGTGCTCAGAAATACCAAAATAACACATTAAGCAGGAATCCAATAATCCCTGGTTTGAACCGTCAGTTTGACGCAGTGCATTCCTTTGCTGCAGATATGTGTGCTGGAATGAAAGGAGAAAGGATGTTCCCACTGATAACATATGAATTTAATTTCTTAGTGAAACATTGGAACTAGAAGACGTTAGCCCTCCGGAGCATAAATTGTGCAGTCGATTTGCTTTTGTCAGACTTTGTGACGATGGCGTGCGAAGACAGGCCTAATCGCAGCGGCTACGCCAGCTCTGACCCACCTCATCATCCTTGACATTTAGCGCGGCGTTGTGTCTCTCGCTCTCTTCCCTCCTTCACAGTAAACAAATGCTTTAACCCTGATTTGTATCAGTGGGACTGGAGGACATGAAGTGACATCAAGTGTAGAAATCTTCTGAGGCAGAGAGAGAGAGACGGGGGATAAAAAATAGATGGGGAAAAGGGGTCGACTGCATATGTTTGGAGAGAAAGAGACAGAAGCAGAAAGGCTTCCCAGAAAACTAAAGAAGGGGTGAACACACCATCGAGGGAAGAGCAATTTAGCCAGAGTGCCACCACCTAACAGGGGCTATCTGAGACTAATCTCCAAGGAAAGCTGTCAGGTCTCTGCAGACAATGTTCTGATGGAAACGAGGCAATAAATGCTTCTTAAAGCCATCATAAATATGCAGCTTCCTGCCTAACAGCCACCGCTCAGACCCGGATCCGACCTCATTATCCTTCATCTGTGCTTGCAGGTTTGCATGCCAAGCTACAGGCAGGATCACTGGAAATCCTTAACACAGTCCTCAGAGGTGCGCCGCTCATCAAACCAGAATACTCTTTTCATATAACATATGGCGAGTTATGTAGGAAAATAAAGTAGAAAAAGTAAAATCTAAACCTGACTTGGGTACATTTCAAGTGCTCTCACACAAACCCAAATTGTTCATTGAGAAGCGAGACTTTTAGGGTAGAAACATAAACATTAAGTATGTATGACCTCTATTTTTCTCCATTATTTATGAATCTATGTGTGACTCTAAGGTGGAACATATGAATAATCAAACGGCACACTAACATTCTCCAGTTGTTTTATACATGTCAGGAGTAAGAATCACACTGACACCAATATGCACTTGAACAAAAGCCACATTTGACTTGATTACCCCTTGACATTTCGCCTCACAACTACAGGCGGCGATAGATAGGGAAATCATGACCCTGGCATAATGAAAATATATTAATATGGTCACTTATCGCAGGACCAAGATAGAGACATAAGGCCACATAAATGCATGAATGGATGTGTGTTAGCAGCCAGCAGCCGTCTCCTGCCTGCCAGTCTGTCTGCTGACTGCTCAGGCTGACACTACAGCAGCGTGCCCTTCATTATCATCCGGTAATGCTCATCACAACGTCTACGGCTTCTCCATTTAAAAAAAAAAAGTCTTACTCACAATGTGAAATAGGAGATAAGGTGCGGGAGAGCGTTCCTTTTGACATTCAGGATGGCAAACTCATCAGTCAAGCTGTCAAAGGCACTGCTTTTGGTTAGTTTGGGATATATGAGAAATAATGACGGGGCAGAAAGAGCCAGCAGGGGCTGCGTGTCTACCTTTGGTTTGGGAGTGTTGTTTATTGAGGCACACTCTGCATAAAATCCAATTTCTTTTGCCAGTGACCCTTGCACTGATTTCACGTCCAACAGCTCTGGAATTTCTTCCTCCCCATAAAGCAGAAAAGTGACTGTAAGTTTCCAAGAGTCCAAATCGCCCACTGCATTAAAGACCGGACTCTCTCACATGAACGGAGTATCAACACAGTGAGAGGCAGACATTTCAGCTCAACAGTTTTATTCAATTCTGTGAGAAAATTTGAGAAAAAGTATGAAAGGAAAAAGAGCAACTAAAGTTTGCAAAGGAGTGGTGATGTTTCAGGATGTCAACCCACTAAGAAGTAAAAGACTAGTAAAGACTACAGCTCAAATTTAAGGTCATAAATTTAAAATTGATCTGATAATTTATTCAAAAAGGAAGATGAAACTCAGAGTAGCATCAATAAACTGGCATCTCATGGAGAAATGTAAAAATGTTCTGTGGCAAAACCAGTCTGTCTGTAATTCCCTATATGGTGACAAATAATTGGAAACATTTTGGCAGCATTCCTGCTCCTGTTCTGACCTGCATTGTTACTCAAAGGCATATTAGAGAAAAATGCAGTAGTTATGCAAGCCTCACTTTTCTACACATAACTAGTTCATGTTTTACTCATCAGAGTTTAAATACACTGCAGTGGTTAGGTTATTTTGAGAAAACCATCTGTCAATCTACACAAACTCTTAGACATTCTCCAATCAAAACAGCATTTATTTATGAAGAAACCAGCACAACATGCACAACAATAGTTGAACAAATTGTAGATTCGCTTTATTTTCCAGTTGCAAATGATTTTTTTGTCAAAAAGAGCTTTCAAATGGCTTTAAAAGCTTTAAAAGTCATTTAAAAGCTCTGTCAACTGCTTTTGAAGAGGCAGACTGGTAGAACATGGCCTGTAGTTTGTTGTTTTTTTATTAAAGTGAAATCTAAAGTACCTATAGGTGTCTTTGAGGCAATCAGATTTGACCAAAGTGAGCTGCATTGACAGGTGTGAGTCCCAATTTGAAACGTTGTCATATCTGAAACTGGGCCATACAATAATAGCATGTGTCAAAGCCTTGTGTTCAGCTCAGACAGTGACAGCTGCTCCCTCTGCGCCTCACCTGGTAAACATCCAGGGACGCTGAGCTGCTACTGTACGGTGAAGTAGCCACAGTCTGAAAAGTTCATTTAGACAATTAACTTTAAAGTCATTCTGTGAGTGGTTGACTCCTACTCAACACGCGTAGATTAGGACTTTTAATGAAATCCCTATGGACAACACTGAAGGGATGTCCTCAAGCACCAATATATTAGTCAATTTCATATTATCAAGTTTATTAATTACTATTCTTATTATATCTTATGAGAGTGCCAGGAGATATTTCCTGACTACCTCCAGGCTGCCGATGAAATACCTGACACACATTCATATTAAATATATTAGACACACTCTGTGTGTGGTTCTGCTTCAGCGCAGCGGCTCTGGAGAAAAGGTTAAAAGTTCAGCGTTTCTCATAAGCAGAGTGTTGTGAAATTGCTGGCCGAATAAGTTTGCAACAATTTTGATTCAAGTGTGAGAACGAGACCTCTTACAGCTCAAGGGTACTTGGATGTGTGTGGAAATTAAGGCATGAGATTGTAGCTGAGGGGATGGAGGATTGACAGCGACATTAGCCCCTGGGCACCTCTGCAGTATCGCAGCGCGGCTCTGTAAAGTAGATGGACAGGAATAGCAAATTAAATCTGTTTAATAGGAGCCAGGGATGTAGCCGTGTTGGTGTGAACTGTAGGACTGCATGAGTGCAGGAAATGAGCGGCGCTGGTTTTAGTGGGATAAAATGAAGTGGCTCTGAAGTGTTTTGGTTAATGAGCCTACTTCAACCAACTTCACTCAGAATTCACTGTCATATTTATATCAATTTGAGATTAGCTACTTCAACATGATTTATGTCCTCCTCTTGATTCAGGTTCACAGGTCATGTTTCATTCTTTGAGATTAATTTGAATAGATTTTAAAAAGTGAGTCCAGTTGTTAACATGAGTTAACCAGTAGCAACATGGTGACAAACAGCAGCAGCTTTCTCTGCTGGCTCTGTCGATGGTTTTCTCACAAGCTGTTTTTCCCTTTCAGGTTCAGTGACACCGCGTCGCCGCGACACATACACTAACCTTAATGTAGACAAAGCCAAGTCGGCAAATCTCTGCACAGGCGACGTGCGCGAACACACACTTCCAACAGCAGGAGGTGCAAGGCGTTTTTCAATGCATTTAGATGAGACCTTTAACAAAGGTCCCTAATGCAGATATCAATGAACCAGGGGAGCGGGCTTTCGGAGTGAAATTGGCTGACGGAGGGATGTCACCCGTGTGCTTGAAAAATGATGGATCCCATTTGTAAACTTCTCTCTACCTTCAGAAAATAACAAACACACACACATTTCTGCCTCTAACACCTTTGCAGCCACTGGATGTGGAGGAAGGTAGAACGTCTCCGGCGCTGCTGGCAAATAACAAGTGGTGTGGTAAAATTGGCATTTCGCCGTCCGTTTCGCCCGACTGTCAGGGAGCTCGCATAAAACCTGCGAGATTTCAGCGACGACAGGACGGATTAACATCACGGACTTTGTTTTTCCCATCTTCTTCTCATTTTCCACACTATTCTCTGAGGAGAGCAACAAAATAAAACCAATATCTGCAAATCCACACACAAACAGCAGATTCAAACCCTGCTGCTTCTTTCCACTCACCCCACTGTTGGGTTTGATTTCAGAGGAAAAAGCAAAACTAAAATCAGTCTAATGCACTGAAAATGAAACGCTGCAGCACACATGCCCACACACACACACACACGCCCACACACACGCACACACACGCCCACACACACACGCCCACACACACACACACACGCACACACAAAGCGGATGTACAGTGGTGTGTAAAAGTATTTGTCCCTTACAGATCTCTTCTGTTCTTTTCAGATCATCAAACATATTTATTATCAAACCTGGTCCTGTGTGAAAACATCATTCTGTTCTAAATCTAACAACTTTATGGCAGCAGGAAAAAAGCCATAAAGTGTTTATGATAAATGGAAGTTAGTCTTTCCCATCAGTGTGGAGGAATTTTGTCCTGTTATTTTAGTTTTAATGATTTCAAACAATAAAGTTTGACATAAAGGCAAAAACAGGAGAAATCTGAGAGAAAATAAAATAGATTTTATAAGTCGATTTGTGGACTTGATGCAGACAGAAGCTCACAAGAAACAACTTGCAGAGCTTGCAAAAACTCCTACAAAGCTCATAAAGCATAATAAGCAACAAAATATGCACACAGAGCATTTATGAGGAAACAAAGGAATATTGCTAATCATCCATAACTGAGTTATTGCCCTTTTAAAGGCCGTGTGTTGAGTCAAAGGTGCAGAGGTTACACTGAACGGGAATCTGCAGCAAAATGAAACCTTCCCAGTGGAATGTGATGGCCGGCCGGAGCGCTGACACTGAGCTTTCCATGATGGAGTGACTTTGGGGGGTTTGTGGTCGTGCCTTGAGGGGGAGGAGGAAATGTGCAAAGTTAATCACATCATGGAGCCAATTAAAACGTGGTAGAACTCAGGTGAAACGGGATCCTGGCGCTGGACTTTCACCTGCTGGAATCCTCCCCAGTACTCCCAGCGACACTACTGGTCCTGTTGGAACATAAAGAAACCTTGAACTGAGCATTTTTATTATGGAAGCCAGATATCTCAACTTGAGCAACAGTCATAAAGTTGAGCTTCATAAAACTTTATGCTAAAAAATCTATAGATTTATTTACAGTTTGTATCTGTAATCATTTTTGGGATTTATTTATAACAAAATTAGACTAGAGTTGATACTCAATAAAATCCAGAAAAAACTTGTGATTTTGATTTGGTTTCTTTATTTCAAACAAGTTTTTAAAAACAAGAATACATGTGCATACATAACCAAGAACAAAATAATTAGCTTGCCACTATGTTTCTGCTTGAAGAAGTGAACACTTATTTAATCTGAACCCTTATCTCCCTTTAATGGGATATGTCACCTACCCACTCAATAATTATCAAAAATGTGTAATTTAAACCATGTTATAATATTTATCTTGCTGTTCTATATAATGTGTTAAAATAATAAATTATTTGTTGGTTAAATAATTTTAACCAACCGATGTTCAGAACTCAAGACAAACAATAAAAATAAGACAAAAGTAAACAGCCAAGATGTCATGATCTTTAGGATTCTGGTCTTGCATTTTCCTTGTTCTTAAACTGTATTTTTATTTTTATTTTTCTTATTTACGATTCTGTTTCAGCTCTTAGTGCTGGTTTTAGTTCTGGTTCTCTGTGGATCAGTTATTGTTTTATTTTGAAAACCTGTCTTCTCTTGTTTCCTTTTTGCTTCCAGTCATGATCATTTATGTCTGGATAAACTGGACGAAGGTTGTTGAATATGGAGCAGCAAAAGGAAAAGGAACCACAGCGAATGTTAATGTATGTAGTGAAGATATTCAGAGGTTTTATGGAGGATCAGGTCAGATTAAGATCAATTTTTATGACTCCTGAAGAAGCAGCCAATCAAAGCTGAAATGTGTTCATGAATTTTTCTGTCCACATTTTTTCTCGATGTTCTTCCTCTAATTATTTACACAAGCTGATCCTTTTTTTCTATTTTTAGTGTTTAGTTTTAAATTGCCTTTTAAAAAGAAAGAAATGTAGGTCATGTTTAGCTTTTAAGAAATAAATTCTGAAAAGTGTGGCATGTACTTGCATTCAGCTCCCTGTACTCTGAAACCCCAAAGTAAAATCCAGTGCGACCAACAGGACTGAATGTCTCTTACTGTTTTTCTGATTCAAAGTGATGTAGATCTGCTTTTGGCCATCATAAAGAAGGAAATGATTCCAAAAGTTAGTTTGGAATCATAATCTGACATTAGCAGTATGTTAGTTAAAAACAACGACCTTAAGATAATTATTTTCAAATTGTTCTCCAAATGATCGATAAGGTCTCATCTAAAAGCATGTTGTTAAGGGCTTTAGAGAAGAAAAACCCATCATGAGATCATTTAAATCAATATTTGGCCTTTTCTCCTCAGTTGATTTCATTTCCAGCATTAATCTTCGCCTCTCCTTCATGAACAGGCGGCTCAGTCTGAGTGGATCTCAGTAATTAGGCCTGCTGTGGTGCATCACTGATGAGAGCTGCAGGTTTAAAGACGGTTTCATTTCTGCAGCTCGGCGAGAATGATTTTAACATTTTCACCTCTTCTCTTTATTATTCCATGTTCCAAATGTTTGTTCAACTGATTTCAGCAAATCTTCTATAAAATCCTTCAGCTTATTCTGGGGAGTCCTGCTATATGTTTTGGTCATTTCAGTTCTTATAATTATTTGAAGTTTAATGAAAATTTCAGCTCCATTTAAATGCTTTTGAAATTCTTGAACTCTCTGTGCTCTTTGACAGCTTATTACTTCTGCCAGAAACGCCATTCAACTTTTTGAAAAGTCACCAGATATTAAGCTGAAATGATTCAGCTTTTTAATTTTTCTTACATATTTTCTATAATCACGATTCAAGCTTCATTCTTGGCCTTCTTCAGTTTTACAGTGTAATTTAATGACACTACAGTGCACATCCCAATCTGACCACGTTTTCACAAACAAAATGCTCCTGTTCTTACATATTTCACTCTACAGAAACAATTTATGCATCAAAACGTAACCATGGACGTTTGCTTGGAGGAAATATTAGTGTAATTTCCATATGTCTTACAGTTTTATTTCTAACACTTCCAGAGCGCAGGTGTGTCCCACATCCTATCTCCTCCTGTGATGCTCTTCTGCTCTGATCAGATCTGTTTGTCTTCTTGTCTTTCTGTCTCTCTGTCCAGCATCTTGGAGAACAGCAATCTTACAACTGGAACACCTATTTTCTAGTTTGTCTAAAAGTTGTGTAACCCAGCAACCTTCAAATTGAGCAGGTATTTCAGCTCAGGAGTTTGAAGAATCTCCTGTTTGGTTTTGTGCAGTTGAAGGCTAAGCTCTGTGGGTGTTGGGTGATTTCCAGTGCTGGGTTGAACTAACCATGGGTGAAATCTGTTGCTTGCCAGCTGTAGGGCTGTAATGAATGAAAAGCCGGATCACTGTCACACACACACAACCCACTGCAACGAGGAACCGCAAAGAAAGCAGTTCATTAAAACATGAATACATATATGGACAGTAATGAAAGGATGTTTCATCACCATGGAGGGCTGATGAAAAGGCCCACCATGATTCACTAATCTGTATGTGGAGGATTTGGCCAGAGTGAGACGGACGGGGGAAATTAACACCGACACATTTTATCTGGATGATATTGCAATGATTTGTTAATAACATGCAAAGCGACAGGCGGCGACTGAAACACGGCCACGATTTAGACTTAATCCGTCATTATCCCGACTTTGAAGTGACCTCGATGCACGCGTTCCCAGTGTGACCCGAAGCACGCTCTCAGCTTCTTCATTAGCCGGGATGAAACCGCGGCCACACACACGCGCGCACACACACGTCAGACGACATGCTAAAACACTGAGAAACTCACAAATGCTGGACGTCTGCATTTGTTTTGTTTTGTTGGATCTTGTGAAGCATTTTTCATCTTGAAAGGTGCTTTATAAATAACGCTTTTACTCTGTGGCCATAAAAGATGGACATGGTGAGCAATGATACTCAGCTGGTACTAACAGGTTTCCAATGAAACATCTGGACCAGAACCCTTCAGTCTGTATTCTGCATACCTCTGTTGTAATGAGTGACTGTTTGAGCTGCTGCTGCTTTAAACCAGCCGACCCAATCGCTGTGAACCTGATAGACGGTTCTGTGTGGAAATCCCAGCAGAGCAGCAGGTTCTGAAACGATCAGACCCGTTTGGCACCAACAACCACGTCGGGTTCAAAGCCACTTAAACTCCTTTCTTCCTCGTTCTGAAGCTCAGTTTGAACTTCAGCAAGTCGTTTTCGTCACATCAACAAGTCCGTCTGCGTTGAGCTGCTGGCATGTGATTGGTTGATCTGCTGTTTGTTCTAACAAACAATAAAATATTAAATAAATGCAAGAATCTGTTTGGTTTGAGCCGTCAACTTCAGCTGCAAACACAAGAGATCTGTCGGCTTTCTAAGTTCGCTGTTCACCTGACAGCTCCGACTCAGACTGGTACAAAAATATTGATAGAGCTGATACTCTGAGCTTTAAATGCAGACAGCCAAATAATCTATGCACTACATTTAATTGCACATTTGCATTTTGTCACATTATAAGAACAAACTTGATACAAAGTATAGAATAATCAGCTTATTTGAGAACAGTTTTCTATTTCTTTCTAAAGACTTGAATGCATTGTGCGTTTGTTTTTTAGATGCCTTTATTCTGGCAGCACTTAATGCAACTAATTGCCCTCCATGTCACCTAATTAGTCCAGGTCTGTAATTTAATCTCAGAATAAACGCAGCTGTTCTGTGAAGATGTGAGGTTTGTCAGAGAACAAAATGATGGAGAAAACCTGGAGCTGCAGACATCTACTGCTCACCTGGGAAAATCAGCTGCACCAAGACGGTTCAGATCAAGTCATATTTCTATGTTATCATGATCCAATCTGAATCGAAGTGAGAATCTTGGGAAAGAGTTCAAATTTCACTCTCACCAACATATGTAATCTCACAAAGCTTGAAATGGGTTGTAAAGAAAAAAACAGAGGCAAGAAGTTCATTATTGATTTGATTTTAAAGGTGCAGAACGTAACTTTTATTTTAAAAAATTGTTTGTTTTTTTACATATTAGTTAAAACTGTCACCATGTTGTGACAGCATAAAGTGAGACAGATAATCTGTGTGAACTCCTCCACCTCCTCCCTGAGCTGCTATGACTATCTGAAGAAATGAACCACTCCTGGTTAAAAACAACCAATCAGAGCCGGGAGGAGGGGCTTAGCGCTGTCAATCAAGCTCATGTACTCACTGTTAAATGTGCTAATGGCGGACAAACAGCTTACTGTTACCAAAAAACTGTTTATCCATCATAATCTGTGGCCATGCTAACTAGCTTTAGCATTCACAACAGGCTGAGCTGACGGGGTGATTGACAGCGCTAAGTCCCGCCTCCCGGCTCTGATTCCAGTGAGCACTGGGAGAAGGCAGAGGAGCTGATTTTTTTTTTTCTTCACAGACATGAACAGACGTAGGTGACAGTTTCAATAAATATGTAAAAAAAATATATTTTTCAAAAGTTACAGTTTTAATATTTTTATATAATGTTAATACAAATAACTCTAAAAATGTGTTTTTTTTTCCAAGATTTGTGGACATTTGTAATGGAAAAGCAGCTACTTCCTGTTGGTCCATCACATAAAATCCCAATAAAATACTAACAGAGGTTTATTGGCTGGAATGTTCTAAAATATGTGAATACTTTTGAAAGGCAAAAACCAAATCTTAACCGATATCTTCCTCATTGAGACATAAATCTAACAGTAACAGCACATAGTGAATTGACAAAGCAGCCAGTGTCTTTGTTGCACAGCCACTTTCTGACAAAACAGATGAGGGTCCTTGCACTTAGCTGCACGACACACATTTACTGCACTTTGCAGTGCTAGAGTTCCTTCCCCAGGCAATGGCCCCATCAGGCCAGACAAGACGGCCGGGTGTTAAAGTGTGAGCCGGGTACATGCAGTAACAACGCGACCATCTGCCCTGGGAATGCACACATCCATCTTACTAAGTACAGGCAGGCTGGGAGGCAGAGGGACGCGGACAGAGAGGAAGCAGCAGGGAAAGGAGCAAAAATGGCCAAACGAGGCTTTATGTACGCGGCGTTAGCAGCATGTGGGACCTGCAGCGGAGACAGTAAAAACAACCACATATGCTGGAGATAAAATATTACAGTATGTTTACAGCAATTGAGCTACATGGATCTCAGGAGGACAAGAGTAAGCAGCGTTTTTAATCTAATATTCATCATTTATTAGAGCATCTGCAGAACAGAACGCCACTCTCCTTTATTAAGCATGACATCAGCAGAGAGGACAGCAGTAAGTCCACCGTCCCGGCCTCATAACCATCTGGACCCGACTTAAGACACCGCCGTCAGCAATCTGGGGTCAGTGATATCATCTCGCATCTCCATTTGTTTTTATTTTTAGCCCATTTCCTCATCCCTGTATAATCAGCATATATGGTCTCCCTGCTGTAAGCATCCCTCTCCCTCTCTCTCTCCGATCCGCATTACGTTATCACACTGAGAGCTTTTAGCCATGCGTCCAGCCATTAGCCTCAGACAGTGGGCAGCTGCAGCGCTGGGAGAGGCAGAGTGGAGGAAAGTGGCCTCCTGGTAGCTCTGGATGATGTCAGTCATGAAAGAAAAGTCTTTTTATAACACCACCGTCCGCTCTGGTCACAATACGGCTTCTCAAGAAGTGCAGTTCTGCTGTATAAAATGACTTTTAACTGTTTTCATTTTGGTTAAAAACTCATAGAAAGTGCTTTATGGAAGTGTGTGTCCTTGATTCAAAAGCTGTTAAGCTGCACAAAGCTGTTCAGGAGAAAATGATTGCGAGACTGCTGGATAGTTACTAAGTTCTGCAGGCAGAGAGTCGGTTTAAATCGGGACTATTACTCTGAGAGGTCTGAAGGAAATGGCCTGCTTAGCTGGAGTTGCAGCTGTTTTCTAAAACTATTCATGATCTTTGAACCTTTCCACATTAAAACCTCAAACTTCTATATTTTAGAAAGACAGACTTCATACCGGTGCTTGATTTCTGCAGAGTCCTTGAAAGTGCTTGATATTCAAACTGCACAGTTTTGTAATAAAGTGCAACCTAAAGCCTAATTAAAAATATTTTCTATTGAAACCAGACATTTTCATACACCTAATAAAACGACAGATATATGTTTTTCTCACTGTTTGAAGTTGAATCAAACTAAAAGTTTCTTGTCTTAGGTCAGTCAGAATCTCCAAAAAATTCTATTTGCTAAATGCCAAAAAATGAAGCTGCTGCCTCCAAACAAACAACTCCTCCTTCTTTACAGCAGTATTGATCAATAATTTACATATTGGTGCTGGATTGCAAAAAGCAGCTTGACTACATTTCATACGTGCCGAACCCACATGCAGTTTGTCGGAGCTGAACGAGGAGCAGCCGGCTGCTACCTCGGTGCACTATAAGCCTGGTGGCCACCAGGCTTTACTTGTACCAGGCTTAGCATTGCTTTTTTATTTAAGTTTTCTTTAAAGTTTTGCATTTTTTAAGATTTTATAGTTGGTGTTCAGATATTAATCTTTCAATCTTCCAATAACACATAATTATCAAGGGATATTTTCAAATTTCCTGTCAACTTTAAACATTTTTAACTCAAAGACACAGAGGGCCGCTGGATGAATGACTGCCACCGGGCTTAGCGAGTTTTCTGGGGGAAACCTTGTACCTGCATCTCATCCTACGGTACCGACCGGGTTTGTTCCCGTCACGGGACAAGCTGCAGGTAAACGGGTCAGAGTGCCGCTGTTTGCAGCAAAGCAATTAGCTCTGAGACAATAAAAACATAAAATCCAGTTCTTTAAAAACTGAACTGTTTATTAGAAACTTTTGACATAATCTCAATCAGAACAGATCCCCATTTTTACTGTTTATTAGCTCAATTATAAATATTAAATTTAAAGTAGGCCTACATGTTCAATCAATGTATATAAAGTTGCTGCAGTTGATTTTATTTAAAGGATAAAATAAATCAAGGACTTTAAGAAGCAATAAGCCATGAGTATTTCAGCTGATACATTCACAACTCTAACTCAAATTTAAACTGTAGCCATTCTAAAAAATGACTTTTAAACTAACTCAGGTCTCAGGTGTGTATGAAAAAAATGTATTTGAGAACAAATTTGTTGGCAGAAATGTCATGTTTTCCAGTTCCAGTGTTAAATGTTCATTAAAATTTAAAGTTTATTGAGCTTTCAAAATGTGTTCTTGCGTTATTATGCCATTATTACCATTATATTACCTAAAAATCATCTCAAAACAACAATATTATTATTTATCACGATAACTTCTGGGACAATTATTCAGATACATTTGTTATTGTGACAGACCTTCCAGTTATTTAATTCAATCATTTGAGCAAAGACTTTTTTTGCTTGTTATCAAAATTTGTTTGATCTGAAACATTAAAAGGTGGCAAAAAAGCAAAACAGAATAAATCTTTAAGCAGGTTTTCCACAGTCGTCTATAAATTCAGTGAACTTTACTTAATTCATTGAGGTCAAACCATAAACTTTTCTGCATACGGAGTTTGTTTGAACCGTATATAATGAGGCGGGAATATTCTGTGTGGGCGTCGGTTCTGGTGAGCGTGGCGGCGGCGGTTCTGTAGTTACACAAGCAGCTGTGCCTGGTGGCTACTTGGGGGAGTTCTAGTTTATTATTCCTTGTTTAGCCAACCTCTGTGGACCTTTTCCTCGCAGTGCTTCTTATGCACTATAGAGTAAAGCTGCATGACACTGTTTAAAATGAGCTCTGCTTTACCATCACAGGCAAAATATTAAAGCTGTGCCCCAGGTCGGAGGCAGCAGCCCTCCTTCCAGCCTGCGCCGCTGCAAGAGGCTCTTTTCTGATCCACTCCAATAACATTAAGTTATTAGATGATTTCAGTGGATTTAATCAGCATAGTAATTCCTCTCCATGGAATGATAAGTCCCTCTCAAGAGCAGTTAGTAAGTCCACTATGCCTGCTGATTAGACACAAGCCCGCTGAAATAATTCATCAGAAAACCACGAAAAATAATTTATCAAAAGTTCCTCTCCCAAAACCCGCGCAGGACCTTTGCTCCTAAATAATTAAACTCTGCAATTAGGCGTCTTACCATGCGCTCAGTGTGAGGCTGCATGCAATATTCATAACAGCACATAATTATGCAATATATTCACTGAAATAAGAGGCCATATATCCAAAGCGCGGCAGTCAAGAGGCGAGACGTTTTTATTTGGTTCATAGCATGGTTTTGTCTCATCGATGAGAAGCCGGCCTCCGGAGATGGATGAGAACAAGGACGTTGGGCCTTTAGCACTTCTGCGATGTCTGCAGCTCTGAAACTGGGAAACACAAAGCAAGAGAGAGAACGCTCACTGAGTGGCCATGCCCTCGCTACAGGAAGCGCTGCTATCAAAGCCCTGGCATACCTCCGTGCTGTTCCACTGACCACAGTCAACAACAGATGAAGAAGAAAAGAACAGGCATTAAATTAAAATGGAGCTGAGACGTGGTGCTGTCACAAGATGTGCTGTATGATGAATTATGTATAACGCTCTTCTCAGCATGGTAAAGAATTGTAAAAATAAAAACCAGGCCTGATGTTGCCTGGAGCAAATAAGCAATGGCTCCGGTCTGCAGTGGACGCTCTGTGGACAAGGTTGGCTTTCATGTGGAGGTGCGGTTCAAAGCCCAACGCAGAACAATCAAAGCTAAAGTGTAGCTGGACGGCGGCGCGCTCGATGCGGGCGGCAGGGAACGCGCAGGCGGCGGGCGCCTCTTCCACATCACAGTGGCTCGTTTTCCACACGCCGCCTTTGGAACTTATTATTTTTCACTGTGGAAAAGAGGCTTACCGCTGCTGGGAGCTGTGAACAATCGAAGGCCTCTTATGACACGTGTATGATGAATGAGAGGGAAAAGCCTCCATTTTCCACTAACTTTACTGTAGCTAACAAAGACTATCAGTGACAGATGATAGCTGGTCCTTGCCTGGATAAAAACTCTATTGTTGGGAGAATAAAGCAGAACGAATGTTAAGGAGGAAACGTAGTAGACCAACACACACAACGCAAATCTGTGCTGAAGCATGGATACTTTCATTAAGCTGCTTTTACAGAGATTTTAAAGCTGTAATGGTGTAAAAATGTGTTGGATTAACATAAAATACAGGCACAATATATAAGAATATCAACTAAAACTTAATTTATTTCAGGATTCAATTTGAAATAAGAAACTTGTGTATTACAATAAATAGACTGATTACACACATTATAGGAAATAATATTATAATATGATATAAAGCTTTTAAAAAGTCAATTTTTCCATAATACTGTCCCTTTAAAAGCTAACTTTAACTCATCTTTGTTTTTGGCGCTCATCTTCCTCTTAACCAGTCCTCCTTAGATTAGAGTATTTGTACTCTAATTACTTGGATCTAAACAGAAGACTTTGTAGCCCATGTCCTGATATCTGTGTGTGTGTGTGTGTGTGTGTGTGTGTGTGTGTGTGTGTATTGGCTCCAGCTGCAGTATGTGACGCAGCACTGACTGTGTGTCCGTCTGCTGGACTACTGTCAGCTCAGCACTCTTCCTCCTGATTGTATAAACCATAACAGGGCCATAAATATAATTTCTCTCTCAAATGGAGATGTTTACGAGGCGGGAACGGGATGAGTGTGTGAAATGATGTGGAATTATGAATAAAAAAGAGAGCAATATCCAGGACTTACAGAGCAAAGAATCGACAGCAGAGGGTTGAAAAAGGAGAAATAAAAAATTTAAAAAACTGAGGTTTTTAACTACTGGGAGGGAGGATGACTGGCAACCAGGAGTAACTAATGAGAGGAATGCAGAACAGCTGATGAAATAAACAGGAAACAAAGAATCTGACGAAACCAAACACTAAAGAATAACACCGAAATAGGAAGTTACAGCTAAATACACAACAGGAAGAACTGCAATATAACAATAATGTAAGAACAAGTAAAAACATTAAAAATACAGGCAGATAACGATGCTTCTCTGATATTCTACACTTCCTGGAAAGTCAGATTTGAGTTTGACTTAAAATGCATCAATCTGTGTAATATAATCTGTTTAATATCAGAGTTACTTTTTTATTTGAATTAAATAAAATTATGTTTTGATTATTTTTCGCCTTGTAGAGTTTTGCTGTTTGATGCATGAGAGCTGCTGACATGTGAGACATTTTAGTCTAAAAGTTAAACTGATGAGATACTTACTGATAAAAATGATATTCTACTTACCTTTTAAATTGAAAGGTGCACCAACCGAAACAGAAAGCATCACGATTTTATTAGTCCTGAAATGAGACAGAATTATGAAGAGAATAGATCAGAGAACATTTTTAAAATAAAGTCCTGAGCAGCAGACTTATCAAGACTTTTTTTAATATCAAGCTCTCCATTTCTGTAGCTTTTTTTTCAGTATAATACCGATGTGATTAACATAAATAAGAGTTAAAGTCAAAGAGGCGTAAAGGTCGTCACTGGGGACTGCTCTCGGGTCCGCCGGGTGATTTACTACAACTTAATTTGACTGTGTGGAGTAATTTATCTGTGACAGAGGAAGTCGCGGAACTATCTGCATGTCGTGCACGCATACGGGGCAACAATACGCCATAACGGCACACATCTCACATCTACCCAATCAGTCAAGATGCTTTACAACTTCTGTCAGAGGCCTTAACAGTTCTCATAAATTATAGGGCCATTGTACCTGCTGCCAATAACTTTTGAAGGAGAACCTCAGCCAAACTGAATGAGCAGGAATGTATTGCTGTTACTGATGGGGAGCCCCTCGAGCGAAGTGCAGGAAAAAAACAGACCCAAAACTTTGAGGGTAGACAAAGCTTTGTTTGCATCCAGGTATGAAATATGACATAAATATTGGTATTTTCATGCCAAGCAGGCAGCAGGTTGCATTTCTTTCCACTTCAGATCTGACTTTCCAGTTGCACTGCAAAAACACAGAAGTATTTTTATCTAGTTTCTTAGCAAGACATAGGAGCTCCTTTTAAGTCAATAATTTGTTAATATTAATCTTAAAAAGCACTAGTTCCACCGGCAGATTATTTCACTTATAACAAGATATTTTCCCCATTTTAGAAATGAAATAATCCATCAGTTGAACTAGTTCTTTTTTGTCAATATTAAGGAATTGCTGACTTAAAACAAGCTCCCATCTTGCTGAAAATTACCGGTAAGTTAGTTTTGTCTTTTTTTGATTGTACAAAAACATTTGAATTAGAAACTAGACAAAAATACTTTGTAAAATTTAGAGTTTTTGCAGTGTAAGCATTGTATTTCATGTAGAGATGCACCAATCAAATATTAATATTTGAATCTGTCCCGATACTGAAAAAATGTTTAGCTCAGATATCAGTGACAATGTGAATGATCCATGAGGGCAGATCTATTCAATATCATTCTATTCTTTGTGCTCTGAGGGATGTCATGCTTTATTATTTATTAAACATTATATTTAGAAATCCTCATCATACTTTCTGAATTATTTGAAAGATTTGTTGCAGTTTATTTCACGTTTGACCAAAGCATCAACCTACTGTTCAGTTTATGATTTATTTTATTTTTTAATTGCACTGACTGAACAAATTAAAGTTGTTTTTTACATGTTTGTGTTTAAAAAATGAAAAGGTTTAAATGAATTCATCTTTTTTTCTGTATCAAGTCGGTGTCGACCGATACTAAACCTCAGATATCGGTATCGGAAATGAGAAAATTAGATCGGTGCGTCTCTAGTTTCATGTAGAAAACAGGAGACATGAATGAAGCAAAACCCTACAGGAGGCAGAAAGCAAAGATATATCGCCATATTGACAAAAACGAATATCTATGTGAACCTCGGTTCTGCAAGCAATAATATGCAGTGATTTATTTCACACACACACACACACACACAAACCGCCCACTAATATTCTGCTGGGAAATCATGACTAGTACCAGAGAGTACAGGGCAGTATCTCAACCTCATGTCAATAAGACAATCAATTTATACAAATATCAGGATGTGTAGCATGTAAACAGAATGATTGGGGGATGTTTAATACAAATTCCTGCCTGTTTCCCAACTGCAGCTTTTTGATAGCATTCATGACGCTCAGAGGGACGAAAACCTGCGGGACAGAACAGGAAGCAGTGAGTCCTGTTGTCACGCCAACAGAGCGGACGTCGGATCGAAGGGCAGACTTAGATGACCGCCTGCAGCGATTCACATCCAGCTCCATTTAAACACCACCGGTATTCTCACAAGGGATCTCAGAGACGCTTGGAAACCACAGAGTGGGTCCGACAGACAAAGCCGGTGATTTGAAGGTAATTGGGATAAAATTGGCCTCACTGACTGAAAGGCACAGAACATGGAGTTTGCATTAATACGAAGTTCTTCCTTCAAACGTTACGTTTTTCCTTCAGATGTGCTTCTCTCCAGATCAGTTACATAAAAGAGAGGCCATGCAGTTTTATTGCAGATAAGAAATCATGAAGATGAAAAATGATTTTGCTGTGAAAACCAAAATGTTTAGACAAAGTTTTTTTGTCATGCTTACACTGCAAAAAGACAAAATCTTATCAAGTATTTCTAGCTTCTAGTGCAAGTATCTTAGAACACTTGAAATAAGACAAAACTAACTCACATGAGTTACTTTTCAACGAAACATAGGAGCTTGATTTGTAAATAAAACATTCCTTAATATTGATAAAAAGTATCAATATTATTTGCCAGTGGTAAAATAATGGCAGATTATTTAACATGTAACATGGGGAAAATATCTTGCTATAACTGCAAAACATCTGTCAGTGGAACTACAACTTTTTTTTAGCAATATTAAGGATTTACTGACTTAAACTCCTACATCTTGCTAAAAAGTTACTTATTAGTTAGTTTGCTGTTATCTCAAGATATTTGCACTAGAAACTAAACAAAAAAAATACTTGGTAATACTTTGTGTTTTGCTGTGTACTTTCTGTATTTTCTCAGATATTTCCAAATGTTAAGAAAAAAATGAAAATCGGAGTAATTCAGGAATATCCCTGGCTGTCAATATGTCAGACCTTAATGTGCAGGTTCCTTTAACAGGAGGATAAATCATCTGCGATTGGGATGCAGTGCGAGTCAAACAGATGGTCCCCATAAAGCTTGGTATAAACTCTCCAGATGCTGAGAGGTAGCTGCAGATCCTCTGACATGCAGAGGAATGGAGGTTCTGGTAACGCTGTGAGTATTACTGCTCTCTTTATGGCTGCGTGAGGCTCTGTGGCGGGGAACCCGGGCCCCGCCACTGGAGCTGCTCCCAGGCTTTATGCTTTGATGAACCTACCCTTGAAAAAGCGGGACATCCGTGACCGTACTCTGGGCCCGGTCGACGCCTCCTTCTCCTCCTGCCTCTCCTGGAACACATAAATCAGATTCTCATATCATCATCTAGTCATATTCCATGCATATGCAGCTCTAATCAGTAAATCTGTCAGCCTTCTCACCTTTCAGTGATATATCAGATTCGTAATACTCTCCCCACATATGCAGTAAATCTGGGACAAAGCTCATGTTTCTTGAAATTCAAAGATGGAAGAGCAGAACTTCACTTGGAACAGAAACTGGGACTTGACTAGCAGCTCAGCCTTGAATCTCTGTCTGCTGAACGCATCAGCGCACCGCAACACATCTTCCTCCTCTCAACACTAAACCAGACGGGAAACCAGAACTATTTCCTCCAGAACATCTCCGTCCGGTTTAGGGATGCAAACAATTAATCAACTTCTAATTAACTGTTGATTCAATGGTTTATAGATTAAAATTAGCTCCAGTCGATTAACTAATAATGTCCACTTAGACGTTCTGTCAGTGTTGTAGTTTGGCCACCATCCAGCAGAGGGCACCGCTGGTCATTTAAGCGGAGCTAGTTGATACAGAAACAAAGATGGCAGAGTCATACCAGAACAGGAAAGAGAAACGGTCCAAACAAAGTCCGGTTTGGGATACTAAATGCACTTTATGCTGTTCTGTTTAGAAATATAAGCAATAAATTCCTTAAGTTTCACCGTAACAGCGCTTCATTCAGCTGAACTGCATGACGGAGCAGCGTCTACTTCCATGTCAAAAATTACTGATTTGCTTTGAAGGTGAGAAGTTGATTAGTACAGGACTGTATTATTGCCACTGTAGACAGAAAAAAATAGCATATTTCTGTCAAAAAACTCTGAAATATTCTAGAAGAAACAAACATTTCTGAGCTCCAAAAGTCAAAAATATGAAAGAAAAAACATTGAAATTTTGAGATAAATCTCAGAAATGTTGCAGAAAAGTACTAGTTTCCAAAGTCAAAAATTTGCTAGGAATCAATTATCAATTAACTGTTAGTTGATCAATAACATCAATCAACTTTATATTAACAAATGAATCAATGACCTGCATCCCTAGTCTGATTAATGAGCAGTAACTGGGCTCTGGGAAAGCCATGCGCTGACATTGTCTGCAGCCGATCATGGCTGACCTTGCATGGGGACGCTGCGGCCTTCGCCATGGCGATGCAGGCTGGACAAGGCCGATCGTCATGGCGACGCAGGCTTCAGGGGATTAGCAGCCTTGAAAACCAGAGGAAAGACAAATGAAATGGACGCACAGGCATTGATCAATGCCTTGGTCAATGACGGTTCGATTTCTTCCTCACAAAATTCTTACGAAGAGGAAGACGATTGATCTGACATCTCCAGCTTCATTGGCATTTCTAACAATATTAATTAAGAAAAATGCTTAGCTGACTGGTAGATGGGTCAGCCAATATTGTTAAACCAAAACAAATGAAAGTTGCAAACACAATGCTGCAACAAGAAGGTGCAAATCTACTCGTGTTCACATTTCCTGAAAGTGGATGACGTCTCCAACACGGACGGACGTCAGGAAATCAATCGGCACTTTAACCGACTCCAGAAGAAACCGCCAGAGCGCCTGGCAACGGCCCGTCAGCTGGTTATAAGAAAAGGCCTGGATGAATGAGCATCAAGCTCCGGCTCGTCATTTTTGCGCTCTCCGTCATTGAGATTGGCCGCTCTAACTCTCGGCGGACATCTTGGCTTGGCAGAGACGCTGAATCTCGTTATTCTTTAGTTGGCCCGGACCACACAGGTCAATACCACGAGCACGACGAGAGCGTCGCCGGGGTGCTGTCTGGAAATGCATTTCAATTCAACGCAATAAATCATTTAAAGCTCTGGCTGAAAATGTAATCATGTAATTGAATTTGGTCATCAATATCTACTATAAACATGCGCGTATGCAGAGTACAGGGGGCATTTTGCAGGCGTATACGAGCGCCGGGGTGGGAGGAAATCTGTCAGAACTCAGGCGGAAGAATGAGTCATGGCTCTGCAGTTAGGCCTCGTTATTATTCACACGCCTCTAAATGATGGGGCTGCTGACGATGAGACGCTGACAGTCTGTTTAGCTCCAAATGAACAGGACGAGTTAAGTTTTAATATCACCAGTATCACTGTGGGTCTGCCTGGAAAGATGACATTAATTCCCAATGAAAAGTAAAGATATTTCTTTCAAAACCCACTTCGTATAGAGCAGCGTGTCCAAACTTTTTGTAGCAGAAGCCAAACGCAGGTCAAAAAGTTTTATTGAGGGTTTTGTTGACTGACATTTTTTGTCAATCAACAAAATCATGTTTTGTTGATTGTTTAAATCATTGTAGGTCCAGAACTTCAAAAAGATTTTGCATGTTTTCCTTATTGAAAGAAAGCCAACCACTTCGCTAGATTATTTTGGGCTTGATTGAAGAAAACTGAAAAAAGATTTATAGATAGAAAAAGATATATTCAGCAATAATTCAAAACATGAGTTAGGTCACTCTTCATTTGAAACCTGTTTTAAATTTTAATAATGTGATTAAAATCAGATTTGAGTGTGAATCTGGTCTTACTCAAGACCAATCTGAGAAAAAAGTCCGATTTTTCTTTTTTGAATGACCCCTTTATTTTACTTGAAAACTTTTTTTTTTGTAGATTTGTACTTCTTTCATTCAAGCAAAAAAGGAGAAAAACGTTTGCTTGCTCTGTTTCCATTTTCCCCTTAAAAAAGCCACTTTTTAGTCTTTTGTCTTCTATTGATGTTTAGTTTTTTACTTGAAGGTCTGTTGGATTAAATCCTGATAAAATGCATAAAAGTGTGTGGTTGTAACATGACAAAATATGAAAATTCAAGATTTGACAATCTGTTTATACAACTTGTGTCTCTCGAAAAACAGTCTTCAGGATCTCAGCTAGTCCATCTTCTCCTTTACGTCCATCTCAATTAGCTAAAAGATGGAGCAAAATCTGCCAGGAAAGGAAACAATCACTGAGTATGTCCACACATTATTATTATTATTATTATTATTATTATTATTATTATTATTATTATTATTATTATTATTATTATTATTATTATTAGTATTATTATTATTATTATTAGTATTATTATTTTTATTATTATTATTATTATTAATAATAATAATAATATTATTATTATTAATAATATTATTATTATTATTATTATTATTATTATTATTATTATTATTATTATTTTCTACTGTGTGATGGTCATGTCCTGTAATCCATAGTCAGTCTAAATCAGCAACATTCTTGTGAGGCTAAAAGTAATAATTGATGAATGAAGGTATTGATGAGATCTTTAGCCAGGGTCATAACTGGCCCCAGAAGTCAATAATTATCCCAAACAGAATATCTTTATTGCAAAAGTGCACACAACAGCAAAAATCATCACCTCACCAAAACATCCCCCTGCGGTGTAATTGCCACTACTTGAAATTATAGTTTTCATTAAAAAGAGCTGTTCAAGGTTATTGATTGCTTAAATAAGACTCAATATCTTCTCATTTTCAAAGCTGAATGAATTTGCGGGGAATAGTAATATCACCCAACTACTGTTAGCATCCATCACGGCGCCGCGGCGCTGCTGCTGTCCCTGGAGGATTATTAGGGTAAAATAAGTATATTTAAATGAGTGTAATTTCTGGGAAGCAGAGATCTGTGCAAAAACATCTGCATGCTGGGCTCAGCCGCGCTTCATCACCATGACCACGCACAATAACCATAACAAAGGGCACAAATCAGGTGCATAGCAGGATCAGCGTCTACCTTTACTGTGACTCCATCCACTGTGGATGTACAAAACCCGACTGAGGCTCTCAGCAAACAAAAATATATCTAGCTCTCACAATCTAATCTGCCTGTCGGAGGTGCACTCTGCTGACTTCCGTTGTCCTTAAGAATACATTTGCCGGTAATAATACACAGAGAGAGCCACTGAGGCAAAATAAACAGGTTATGCACATATTAGAGGAAACATGGTTGCTGGGAACAGGTCTGCATGACCCTCACACAACTAGGAAAATGATGATTACCATAATTACTGGTTAGGCCATTTTCATGTGACCTAATTCCAGAGCAAATGAGAAAATTGGACATAATAATGAAGTGAAAATGAACTGAATGTGAGACAGAACTACATAAAGCTTATTATAAAGAGTACTCACATGTTTCTTGCAACCTGCAGACTTAGTTTTCTTTGGACGCGTGGCGTTTAAATTCGTCCTGTTTGCAGTGCTGGTAGAGGCTTCGTGCTCTTCTTCAACTGTTTCCGCTTCAACCTGCTCAGAGGGGAAAACATGAGAGCCTCCATGGTACACATTGTTCCTCCCAATACAAATAGACCAACAGAGAGTAGAGAACAACTGAAAAGTGGAAGGAAAATCACACGTGGCTTTCCAAATTTTTACAAAACTTTTACAAATTGAAACCTACAAAGTGTTCATTTAAATTCAGCCTGACAGAGTCAGTACTCTGGTTTGTGTCTCTACCAGGTTGGCAGATCTAGAGGATGAATGTTTTAACCATTTTTCTTTACAAAACAGCTCAAACTCAGTGAATATCAATTTGCAGATTCCTGTTTCCATCAAAATGTGGTGCGAATTTTGAGTGAACTTTTCAAATGTTGCAAAAAAGAAAAGAAAATGTGAATTAGGCATGTCTTCATCTACTGTTTAGGAGCAACTTAACTAAAAGGAAATAAATAATCTGAAATTGAGAAAACATTCTTGTTTTCTCAAAACATTTTTGTTTTCAAAACTATTGAAGTTATAGACATAATCACTTCATTTTTGTGTTTATGAGTCTATTTATTAGCCTTTCAATCTGATATGAAATTGCTTATTCTTTTCTCCACATAAGCAATGTCAGTAAATTGCGGCGCTATACTTACACTAGTCCACAAAACAGTGACAGCAAAAGTTGGGAGAAAACTCCAGTCAGTTGAATAATTGAATAAAATTTTTTGAAAATGGTATCTTCTGTTCATCACCCAATCGATGTAGACCTACTCACAGTACAATCATTTGATATTTTTGAATTCTGCACCTAAAGAAACATTTAACTAACAAAAACTAATAAAAGCTAGCAAACTGTAATGCTGTTTTGGGTGTGAATGTCTGACTGTGGTGTTTATTATTACACATGCTAATTAAAATGAACTGAATTGGTCAAACAAAAGGTCAGATGTGGCTGCAATAAACAGGAAGTAGAGACTACAAACTAGCATGGACCAAACATCTTAAAAATAACGGAGAAAGTTTCTGAAATATGTTGCTATCAGGTAAGATGTCATTGCTCTGCTATGTCAGCTGTTATTAATGCACAACACACATACCTGTTGTTGTTTTCAGACATTTTTTTGCAAATATCCAGACAGACACCGACAACAGCTGATCAGTGAAGTGAGATAAATGTTCAGAACATATTCAGGAAATGTTTCCCTCTCCCCTTCAGCACATTAAGTCTTTTTTGGAAAAGTCAAAAACCACCTAATTTGAACTTTGAATTTTGACATTTTCAGTAAACGCCAATCTACTTTTTTCACTTCCAATACCGATATACAGAAAAACATCTTTAGTTTCCATCAAATTTTTTTAATGCAATTCTTCAAAATACACACAAAAAGCATTGATGGAAACAACTGTTGTTTCAAATACATGCTGCACTTTTTAAAAAACTGAGGGTCATTTTCCTTCCACTTTAAAATCATGAACCACTTTGCGTTGGTCTAACATATAAAATCCCAATAGCATACACAGTTTATGGTTGTAATGTGAAAAAATATGAAGAACAGAAATCAATGGGTATGTTCTCACATGTCACACTCCTTTACTCAGCTGCACTTTCTGCAGTTTTTATGTTTACGCAGCGTGTTCTAGTGAGCATTTATGAGTCTTAGTGTAAACATAAAATCAAGTCAGGCGTTCTCACCCAGGAAGGTAAAGCTTAGTGGGGAGAACATAAACAGCTTGTCATAATGATGAATTATCATCTGACTCCATGAACTAAAAAACATAGTTTTCCAGTTCCTGACATGCTGTCAGGCTGAATAATTCAACATGTCTGCGTTTCCTTCACAGAGCCGACATGTGTGCCAACATTTTGTCTTTAGGAATCAGAGCTAACTCCCATGTCGGTAAACAGAGCAAACTGAATGCTAAAGTGCTCATTAGGTGGCGGCTGAGCGGGATTATGTCTCACCTGATCAATCGGCAGGTCCACCTGCAGGTGGGGGTCTTCCTGCACCTCTGCCGCGTCCTCCACCTCACTTCTTTTGTTTTTTGCATTAAACACACTGTCGGCTGAGGAAAAAGGGATTAATCACGATTACTTGTCTGCCCTCTCATTCTGCAGCCACCCCTTCCCCCCTCCATCCCTCTCTGCCCCGTTCTTTTCTTTTTGCTCAACTTTGCAGGCGATCAATACTGCTGTTGAGCCATTTGTTTATGTAGAGAGGAAGGACCAGGATGTAGGCCATCTTTGTGAATCTTTCCCCCTGTCTACAATCCTTCCACAGACAGGAAGCGTTCCCGATTTAGTCGAGATTTAGCTCATTCTGTTACATTAAACAGATTTTCTCCTGTAAACAAATTCCTTTTCTGGCAGCAGCTGCTAAAACTGATCCAAGGTGTAATTTTAATAATGAAACACGCTGCTGAACTGCCTTGGGTGATTTCATTTTAATAATAAATAACCGCGGTTGTTAGAATTCACAGAGATGAGACTAAAACTGTACAGAACAATACTTTGAGGCTGAGATCTGCTCGCACCTTTTTGTTATTGTTTTCTTTTTCATTTAAACATTATTTTTAGATCTGCTTCCAGATTAACTTCACAAAAACAACAGAATGAAAGAGAAGCAGACGTGTCTGATCCTGTACCAGGTGATGGTACCAAGGAGTGTCGCGTGTTCTAAGGATCTAATGGAGTGAATTAGTAATGAGCAAAACGCCAAATTTAGCTCCTGCTAGTGGAGTTTATAAGGAGGAAAATACAAGAGGCATTATGAGGTAATGGTAAACCATTTTGGTATTATCTGATGGAAATGGGACATTTTCCTATCATTACATTTCAGAGAATTTAGGCCCTATTATTATACACTGTCTGACCAAAAAACAAGGCGCCACCTGGATTTAACCACACAAATGGCTGCTGCCTGGGTGATTATGTTTTATTTAACACCGACTGATGCAATGAGCAGCAACCGTGTGGAAAAGATGTTTGTCTGTTTAAGAAAGGTCAAATTATTGGCATCTAAAAAGATTATTGAAACTCCTCCAATTAGGCTGCACATTGTCCAACGCATTGTTAAAAACTGTTAGGAAAGTTGAGAAGCATCAACATCAAGGAAGAAATCATGGAAAGGAAAACCTGAAAGGTCGTGACCAGCGATCACTACGTCTGTCATGGTAAATTATACAAAGAATAATTGAGAAAAATCTAAATTTTGTTGTTTTGACACAATTTTCAAGTAATATAATGACAATAGAATAAAAAACCAAGTTCACCCTCTCAAAGACTAACTGCAATTTGGTAAAGAACATGTAACCCTGGAACTGAAAGACATTTTAAATATTTAAAATAAAACACAACAACCAAAAACAACAAACAAAAAGGGAAACAACACACACGCACGCACGCACGCACACACACACACGCACGCACGCACGCACACACACACACACACACACACGCACACACACACACACACACACAACTTAAACCATTTTAAATCAAATGAGTTATGAATTCTCTAGTTTCTAGTTCCACTAGCAGATTATTTCACTTATGCTAAGGGAAAAAAGTCTTGTAATAAGTGAAATAACCTGACAGTGGAATGAGTAATATTTCAGTATTAAGGTATTATTTACTTAAAAACTATTTCTATGTCAGTGTGCTGACATATTTATACTAGAAACTAGACCAGAAATCCTTGGTAAAGTTTGGTGTTTTTGAAATCCTTCTATCAGTGCCTATATTTTAAATCGTAAACTGTTACTGCGCTTCATTTGTGAAACTGGCTGCACTTTATAGATTTTTTAATGTTTGTTCACCTTCATCTGGTCCTGCTGGATCAACTCCAGCCTCCTGTTCTGACTCAGAGTAAAAGTTTTGTTCAACACACATTAGAAGAGGTCTGACTTTATTTTTCCTTTCATAACTTCAGTGAATCTGTTTACTGAAAGAGGGATTCTGGCCCACAGCAGCATTCAACCTTCACCGTGCTGAACCACTGACTGAAGCTCTGCTTTGCTCTCCTGCATCCATGAATCATTTTCTATGGGAGGCTTCAGCTTGATCAAGGTTTTACTAACTTTCTTTTTTGCTTTCAGTAGTTTTTTTTTTGTTTTTTTTCTTTTGACCAGTTGCACAAACACAGGATCTTTATTTTCATCTCCAACATTTCTGACTTTACATACATTTGAAGTGTTATCAGGAATTGGTTTTGAAAATTGGACATCCATATAATTTACAATAACACTGATTAAATAATATGTTTTCTTGACCTGACCATGATAAAAACTTGACTGGAAATTTGTAGCACATAAATTAAAAGGTTAACAGATGCAATTCTGTTAACAGCAGATCTAATTTTTCATTTAGCGCTTTTGCATCTTTGCTAACTTTGAAAATGTTTAGCACACTTAGATTCCCCTAAGTTAGTTTTTAGGCAGATTCTAAACCTTTCAAATTTACCTGGTTGTTTTGCAAACCTTTCGTTGAATGAAGTTCCACATCTGTGTTAAAGTTTGATTATCAGCTCTGCATGATCTTCATGCATAAGATCAAATTTGGGTAAAACATTTGAGACAAGCTGCTTAATGAACGCTTCTGCTTTTGACTTTGGCGACTTTCTGCATTTGGTGTTTTTATTATTTATAAATGATAACAACATTGTTCTTTCAATTCCATGACAACCAAAGCCTTTAAACTACGAGAAGTTATACTTAGTTCCTTTTGCACCATAGTGAAAAAACATATTTACTTCTTATTAAAACCAGATTTGTATTATCAATGTTTTATAATAATTGCTGCATCCTGAGAAAATGAAAGCATTTCATGTCTCGAACAAGATTTTTTTGAGTTATTTCCCATAAGGTGGCCGATTGAATTCATCTATGATTTAAGCTTCCTTAACAGCGTTTGAAGCCTCGTTCTGTTTAATATTCACCTGGAAAAGTCGTGTTAATTTCGAAGAGCAATGAGAAACGTTCTGTTTGAACCCATAGAACAGGTTGGGAATCCAAAGAAATCTCCTTCACCTTTCAGAGGATTCATTTTTCTGTCCTCCCTGCACACCAGATGAGTGTCTTCTTACTCACACACACAAAGAGGAAAGTACAGTGATGCACAGCCATCTAGACACGTGCAAGAATGAAACCCATAATAAATTTGTAATCAAAAGGCAGCAGGTTTCTTTAAGTATAATCATAGTGAAGGAACAAACACAGAGGGAGAGTCTGGAGAGCAAAGCGTTAGGAGAAACATTGCTAGTGAAAAGCTCTGCTTACCTCCTGCTGTGATGCGTGCTGCTTTTCTGGACACCTTCCTCTTCTGTTTGACTCGCTCCGTCTTGGCTGCATGTTCCTTCATCTTGCCCCCGACTGTGAGCTCAAGGTCCTCTCTATCGCATACCTGAGCACACAGCGAAGAGACCAGAAAGCAGAAAACATGAGACCAGAATAAAACACATTTCTTATGACTTCTCTCTGACCTGTCTTTGATATTTTGTTGGAAAAATACCAGAAACTAAATCAGTTTTTGTACATTGGACAAAGGAAAAACGAAATTGTCGTCCATCCTAACGTGAAATTGTGGTTGAAAAGTAGCAGGTGGAAAGAAATCCAACAAAAGATGTCTATTGATGTGTGCATGTGGTTTAAATGTGGTGAAATAGGTTAAATTGGCATCACGTTTGATTGTTTGTGTAGGTAAAGTTTTGACAGGACATAAAGACCATTGGGCTATTTTCATGCTTGGTCAACTTGAAATAGCCATAAAACTGTGTCTGGGCTTCTAGTGCTTGGAGGACCAGCATAGCAGCACAAAACTCTTAATTATAAAGTATAAAAAAGAAACAAGAAAGACGCTTTGCTCCCCTGCCTACTTGAGCTGGCCAGCCTGATTCTATGCTTCAGCCATTAACGCAGCTCTCTCAAAATGAAATGATTTCTAAAAGTGTTTAATTTTCCAATTTTTTTTAAACAGCTGTTTCAATTTACTTTATTAAAACTGAACCTATCCTCCTATTTGCAGATTCTCCTATTTGTGGATTTTTCTGTGAAACGTAACAACGCTAACAAAGAAGCTAGTTGAACTAGTCATAAACAGTTCTGCTAATGCTAACATGGTATTTAGCAGAAGCTAATGCTAAAGCGCTAAATTCAACCATGTTGATATCCACCATGTTTTGGTGGGATGGTTCTGTAACCCATTCTGGATGCAGAACAAACTGCTGCACAGATAATCTCAACGCCTAACTACTTGAAAACAACCAATAACCAAAACTTCAACACTTACTGAATGTTTACAAAACAGACACGTAAATTAATGTTTTAGAGTTTATCCTGAAAAATAATTTAGGGGAAGCTAAGTGTGCTAAATGTTTTCAAACATTTAGCACACTTAGCATCAACACTACACATAAAAATTAGCAGAGGCGTTCCCACAACAGAGTTAAAACATATTTAGTGTTTTTTGCAGTTCTGGTTGCTAACTATTCAACTTTAATGGTGTAGAAATAATCCTGCATGGACGCTTTATCGATTCGTACCGACAAGCAGACCGATTTGTACTCCCTTGGACAACCAACACGTTTTTATTTTACTGATAGTCTGTGTTACTGTGACTCCAAAAAGTGATATTTACCAGCAGAAAGTCACATCATTCATATTTCATGAGTGAACTGGCCCAAATCAGGATTGGAAGCAGAATCAAAAGGAGCAATTTTTAGCTGGATGGACAGAAACAACTTTTAGACAATTTAATAGGGAATCCAGTCTGAAAACTTATTCTGACTACAAACATTTTTTAAGTTACATTAGGGTTTTTTTTGTATTTTCCTGTAACCTTAGTGTTTCATGAGCTGACATGTTCTAGTGTTATTGAATTCCTCTGGTTTCAATACAACACTAACACTCAACCTATCAATCACCTGGGAGTGTGGCAAACAAATCATTTATTGATGGAATGGGGCAGGCGTGAATTTCTAACCGCATTTGTCTTATTTATCAAACCAGATCAAACAATGAAAATCCAAACAAGCTTAAAGGGAAAAGGGAGGGAGTTGCACGGAATAACTTATTCCTCAGCAGCAGACGGCAGAAGGTTATTGATGGATGGGGAGAGCAAAACAAAACACAGAAAAGGAGAGGAGGGGGGTTGGGAGTGAGCCGCACAGTGGGAGAGTGAAGGAGTGAGAGAGGAGGAGAGGAAAAACAGAGAGAGTTCAGTCTGATGTTCAGACAGCAGGGTACACATCTGAATTAATGCTTCCACAAAAGACAGTTTTCTCCTCGCAGGCTCCTCTTCCCCTCTGTAGGTAGCGAGGTGAGGGATGTCTCCCTCACCGACTGAAACGCGGTGAGCTAGCTAACGCTGCGTTTCAGCAGCGGGGTCCCTGAGCTGGCTCAGGGGACGCTGCACTGATCTCCACCAGAATACACTCCTGGCTCTGCTGTTTGCAAGCTCACTAACATGGAGTCTGGGGAATAGCCCAGTTGCTTCTTCACTTGTTTGCCTGCTTTAATGCGGAGGCAACGTCTGTTGATATTCCTTTGAATTCCTGCAGCCGTTGGTGGACTCAGGAAGAGAAGTAGAACAACAAGAAGAAGATTGAGGTTTGCTTGGTGTATTTAGTGAAGAAGAGTTGAAATAGAGTTCATGCTGTAGGTTTGCAGTGGGGGGGTTTGGGGTAAGAGGAGCCATTTTTCATATTCACTACATCAAGGGAACCTTAGTTTGGTCGCTAGCTTATATATCTAATATTTTGATAATATAGAATGTCTAAAAAAGTTGTTGTATCCCTAAGCTTCTACCTCCCCCAGACACACACACACACACACACACACACAAACACACACACACACACATCCTGACCCTCCAACTCGACCCCCCCCCACCACCACCCTGTAACCCCCCTTCCCTAGAAAAATCACTTTTGTCCCATCGACCACAGCATAGTGGGCTTGGGAAAGTGCTAAAACTGAATCCTTGGCAAGTTCAGACTCTAAGAACCCTAAGAGGAGATGAGAGAACCGTCCGGGTTTCTAACCTCAGCTCCTCACTGACTAACGCGAGACAACGTCACCATGAAGCTCCGAGTCAAATCACATCTGGCCAATCAAATATGAAACAGCTTGTTTTGCTTTCTGACAGCCTGGTGATGAGATGTAAATAGATACCATTTAAATCAACACTGAATCAGGGCTCATCACTCAGGGAGAGCGCTGGGAAGGGAAAAAAAACGCAGAGCAGATCTGGGAAAGCAGACGCACAAGTGGAGGCATGGCGGTGGAAAAGCTGAGGTCATGCGGCCTCTTCTGGGTTACATATCTGCAGCTCCGGGTCCGGTGGGAGCAGACGACGTTGTGTATCAGGAGGCCCCAGCCTGTACCAGACTTAGTACAAACATGGTCTCTGGGAGGGCAGAGCAGAAAGCAATCTGTGGCCCTCTCAAGTAGCAGAGAACAGGAGTCAACGAGAGGACAGGGTGATCTGATAGCCGGGGGATAACGGAGGTCCCAAACAATCGGGCCGACCGGCCTCCAGCCGTGCTGGCTGTGGGATCGGTGGGAGCCACTCCCAGGCTGCTTCACAGTTAGCAGACATGCTGGCAGCAGCGAGGAGGCACCGCTTCCCTCAGGGCCGAGCTGCTTCCCCTCACCGCTGAGATCATCCGCCAGGAGCCAAGGAATGGGGAGCAGCAGTAAAGTGTCGCCGATGACAGAAAGTCTGGACAGTCAGGAAACCTCTGCGGATTATTTTTACAACATGCTTCAGGTACATTATGATTACTACTGCATGAAGTAATGGGCAAGGATTATACCCATGACTCCAATTTCTCTCTGCCCGGCTTTCTAGCCAGAGTTGGATTTAAAGCCAACCTGTTATGTTCCTTTTAAATAAGCTGGGATAGATCTGCAAAGCATGTTCTTTACGTTTTTCACTTCCTCAGTTCTGCATATTATTCAGAATGAGCCATTTTAGGGCTCTGTCACTTTTATGCAAATTATCTCCTGCTGGCCATGCCCCCACTGCTCCCAACAACTCAATGTTTGCATTCATACTTTATACAAATGGCTGCAATTATACAACTATACATCTTTGAAAACAGAATTAGAGCCATGTGCACAACCAACAAGAATGCAGCAAGTGGTTTCTGAATGGTAAGTTGACAACAAAACACTGCAGCAGCCACTGTACAGCACATACAGCAGTTTTATATAAAACATTGGGTTGGTAATTGAGGGGCAGCACCTGCAGGTTGTGACTCAATAATCATGAGGCTTTTGAAAGGGCTCCTTTTCCAAACACCAAAAGAAATTCCCTTATTGCCAGAAAACATCTGGATGTTTTTTTAGCGCTTGAACTGTTTCTGGAAGCAGTACAGACCCAAAAATGTACAAAAAAAATTTACTTTGTATAATAGTTCCTCTTTAAAGAGGAGCAGTAAAAGCAAATGAGATAGATCAGCAATGTTTGCCAACATTGCTAATCGGAATATCATCTCTGCTGTTTGTTGCAAGACTGACTGCGACTGGAGATCGATCAATCCAGCCTACAGCCTCAACGTCCACAACGACTCTTTGAAGAGACTTCATTTCCTTTGAACTTAACTGAATAAAGAAATTAATGGTTGAGGGTGCACTTTCTTGAAAAAGTAATATAAAAAAAAATATGTTTTTTTCAAAAACATGCTAAAAATATTTATTTTTGCCTTGTGAACGTCCAAGTCGATGATGTCACAGTGGTCGTAAAGGGCCAGGATACCAGTAAATAACCAGCACTGACATGAAGAAGTGAGTTTCAGGATGTTTGGGACTTTAGTGAGATTCCTGATTGGATTCTGAAGCCTTTGAAACTGCTGTAATTCTTGGTGGCATAGATCCGACCAGGTGTCAGAGTTGTCTGAACACCATGAGAAAAATCTCCTGTTGGTCACGTCCCAACGTTGCTCTGGATTGAGTTTTAGTGACTCAATCCAGAGCATGTGGAGTTCAGCAAATTTGAGTTTCGTAACATGAAGCATGATCCTGTCGCAGTCAGACGATGGGAACACTCTTCTGGGAACCAGCAACACTCGAGTGTTTGATGTTTAAACTGTGTTTAGTTGGTACTAGAGGGCAAAGAGTGACATCATCACTAATGCCTGAACAGGAGGGATCCGTACTTTCATGATGTTTATGCCAAATTTTGACCTTCCCGTCTGAATGTTCCAACTATTATCAAATCATCAGATGTTTGAGTCTCTTACTGTCCAGTTCTGATCGAGTTGTGCGCATGCTAGCTCTAGCTTTCTGCGTTTAGCTGACAGGAGTGGTTTTCTGCTGTTGTAGCCCATCTGCTTCAAGGTTCAGCCTGTTGTACATCCAGAAATTTATCTCCACATTCTCCTCTGACTTCTGACATCAACAAGGAATTTGGTTTCTACACAACTGTTCACTGGATTTTCTCTTTTCAGACCATTCTCTGTAAATCTGAGATGATTTAGTGAGACGTTTCCTGTAGATCATCATGTTCAAAGTTCCTGAAATCATCTTTCTTCCCCTTTCTGATGCTCACTTTGAGCTTCAGCATGTTGTCTTCACCACGTCTACATAACCACAGTGAGCTGCTGCCGTTGCAATAAGCATTTTATCAATTAAGCACATAAATTGATAAATTAAAATGAACGCAATCATTTCAATTCTGATGCGTTTTTATAGTCAACCCATTTTATTAATGGTTTTGGTTTTTAATTTCTGTTTTTTGAAACAATTTTCAAACTGTTTTATGTGTATTTCTACAATTATTATTATTTGAAAGCTACCAAGAGAAAAACAAATGAAATAGATGAACTTTTCAGTCATTTTTACAGACTCATAGTGTTTTACTTTTAATATTTTGAAAATCTTCCATTCGCAGTTTTGTGTATTCTTTGCTAAATGAATTAGTTTTTGAGAGGACAAACTTGCATTATTATTCCATTATCAATTTACTACTTAAAATGGTCTCATTACAATAAACAATAACATTATTGTTTTAAGTACTAGGAAAATGTATTGTGATTGGCCAATTTACTATTCGTGTGCCATTAAACATCAGTTTTAAAGCCAAGTCTGACCAGTAGGTTAAACACCTGATGCTATTCTCTGCTCTCTATCTATAGTTCTCTCTTTGTCTCAAGTGAAACATGTTGGCCTTTTGAAAATTCATGTTCCACCGTCCGGACCAAACGGCCATCATTCCTGCAGAGATAGTCAGAGCAGGACAGACGACATCTCCGTGCCGTCAGGCTGCAAGGCCAAGGTTACATTTAACACAGCCCCAGTGAGCATGTTTAAGGGATGCTTTTACTGGCATTTCCAGCCAGACTGCTGTTGTTTTGTGAGGTCAAAGTGAAATTAACGATAGATGTGACCCTATAAAGGGCTGTGTAATCAGCAAGCTAAACAAGTGACAGATCAGGGGCGAGCAAGTCGTTTTTGCTGCATGCATTTTTCCCCTATGGAAGATTCTTATTAACCCAGCAGCTCAAGCTTGCAGATTCATGAGACACAGAGAAGGAAAATGCAGCAGCACCATGCCTGCTGAGTGTTGCTCCAGTGAAATCACAGCCATAGATCTGTCTCTGTCTCCACCTACTGGCAACAGGTGGAACAGCAGCAACTTCACTTTGAGCTCTAGGTTATTTTATGAGTTTATTTTGATGACAAAGTTGTTTTCATTGATTATTTTCTGCTTGGACGGTTGCTAACATGATGAAGAGATCTTACTACAGCGTCTTCACTTCAGCTCATTCTAATACACCACTAATATCAATCCATATATCTGAACAGAAAGCCATTCAACAGAAGGTACTGCTACAGATAAGGGCAAGGGGTATTTTTCTCCATCTAATAAAATTGGCACCTGCAACAGCCTTGCCATCTTTCATGGTTAGAAAAATCAGATGTCAGACGCACCTCTCACAGGAAGGAGGGGCCTTGTGTGCCGAAAGCTGCTGACTGGGCATGTTTTCATCTTAAACATCTGATTTGGTGTTCTTTTCTGGCCCACAGCAGAGCAAATCCTCATATGGATTCAAAACATTTCACTGCCTACTTAATCACAAAACAAATTGTCCTGGTTCGAGTTTCGAATGGGATTTTTTTTCTCCCCCCCAGCAAGCAAAGTCCCACCGCTGCATGCAGTTTGATCCGAGGCTCACCGCACTTGATCAAGTGGGCCAGCCTGTCTCTTTTGGGGATTACCCATCAAAGTGCAAAGCGATGGTAACTCGATGCTTCTTACAGACAGTGATTGATGATAGTTCTGTTTCATAACGAATCGCGCCCCCACAAGAAGTCGCGCACGAGTGGGAAATGTTAATTGAAATGCTTTGTGTGCAAAAGGTTGTGATTTTTACCGAGGTGTTACAGAAATAAACTAAAGGCAGACGTGGGGGGAAGACTGTATCAGTTTCACGTTTTATGAGAAAGCAAACAACCTGACGGCAAACTGGAGTCGACTTTGAAGTGGGAGTACTCACCGTATTATTTACAGGTCTTTTGTTTCGAGCAGATAGCAGGAGAGCTTTGCTGCAGGGGCAAAAGGAAAACCGTTACTTTTTTTTTCACAACAAATCTATAATCTAGTGTTGCTGAGGTTTTTGGGTTTTCTTTTTTTAGACACAGTCATGGAAAAACAACCTCTATCAATTTGTTGGTAAAAGACTGGAGACGCACCGAGAAATCAGAATCTGACTATTTTGGACTCATAAATTAAAATTATTTCATACACTGCAAAAACACAAAATCTCACCAAGTACTTTCAGTCTAGATTCTTTTCTGAATCTATTTGTATAATGGAAAAATTAACTTACAAGTAACTTTTCAGCAGGATGTAGGAGCTTGTTTTCATTAATTCCTTAATATTACTTGTAAGTTAACTTTGTCTTATTTCAAATGTACTAAGATACCTAGACAAAATATATATGGCATGATTTTGTGTTTTTGTATTGTACTATTCATTAAATCCATCAAAACTTTAAACTTAAGCTATTTCTATTTCTAGAAAGGCTTCAACATTCATAATGAACAATAACTGTTATAGTGTTTCTTTTTTATATTATTATTTTACACAAAAGTGTTTCTGATGACCAACCAATTTTATTATCCAATATTCTTTGCAGAATTATTTTAATTTAGCCATGTTGGAAGGTTTTTGATCACAAACAGCCTGTGTAAGATTATGCCTCAGGATCTCTTGACTTTAACTAGGTCATTCCAAAACTTTTGTTTGTCTTTTGCTTTAAGACATTCAGATTACTTGTTGTGAAACTGAAAAATAATCCCAGACCACATAGAACATCATATGATATCATCGATATGGGCAAAGGAGAATCTGATTGGTGCATCTCCAGAAAGGACATCACGTCTCTTATCCTTCAGTTGAATCATTTTTTCTTCACTAAATTTCAGCAGAGAACTCACCATTCATATGGGAGAGGTTTGAACTTTTCAGGTCCAACTGCAACATAATGCTGGTTGTTCTCCAGTTCAGAAGATCCGTTGACAGGATGTCCATCTAACCGGCAAAGCCTGGAAAGTTTAAAAAAAGGTAAATAAATAAATTATATATCACAATTCACATCAGTTTTAACATTCAGGTCCAGCAATAAGACACTAGTTGACTAATTTTGCCAATCTAAAAGGCAGCCATTCTTATTTTAGTGACTAGCGTCTCAAATAGGAGTTACCAAATCTGATCCAAGCCTTTTAATGGAAAGTTAAGTGGAAGGAAAAAAGAGGAAGAGGTACACTAACAATGTAAATAATCACAGCCTTGAGAGATTTGTGAAGCAAAAAGTATTGAAATCTGAACCTTACAATCCTGCCTTGTTTTCTCTGGTTGTCTTCACAGATTCCTGGTGTTTAATTGTTGTCAATTATTTTCTTTTTCTTTTCAAATCCATACAAGGTTGTCACTCATATTTTTGCAAAACATATAAACACCTCTGATGGAAGAAATATGAGTAAACTCAGGTAGGCAAAGAAAAGAGCCAGAGAAATATTGGCAGATGTATTTAATAAAACGTTTTACACCTTTTTTGCCGTCACCAAAGCATATGGAAGCTTGTTTTTGTGAAGGGTGGATTTTGTTTGAATTAATAAAACAATAAAACCGAAAAACTTAGAAAAACTAATACTGGGAAATTACCAAGTGAGCTTCACTGACTTTACAGAAAAGTCTGCTGAGTAGCTTGAAATTATGTTGCAGCAACACATTGAGCACTTCAGTCAACTTTTTTTATAGAACAAAATTTATAATGCAGTAACAACCAAAAACAAAACGTTTCTCTTGGCTCTTTTCAAACTCAGTTAAGTCACAGTGATGATTGATTTTACTTGTAAACAGCCCCGGTGCGGAGCTCCACTTTGTGCGTCACCACGGATAAAACACGGTCCCAGCTCTTAAGAGTGTGCTTTGGGATCCGGACCTGAGCCGGAGGAACCCGCAGCTCTCCGTTGCTGAAGACGCTGTAAAAAAAAAACAAAAACCTGAAATACTCTACCAGACACTATACTGGGAGGACTCTGGAACCAGTCCTCATCAATACTCACTTTATTGTGCAAGTTCCGTCCTTGATTTTCCTCCAGCGAGACGAAGCAACTACTCTGGTGTGAGGTACAGGTTTAATCTGTGCAAAAAAATCAGGGTCACATAATAAAATATCCTACTTTTTTAGGTTCATTAAATGCATCAAGATAAAACACTACAATTTATTTTACTAGCTTTTTTTCCTCATCTTTGTGCGGGTTTAATGTAAATGAGTTGAAGGTAAGGAACACAGAATTTGGATTTTTGTTTTTAGTTGTTGGATTTAAACCTGCTCCCTCTGTCAAACCTCATTGTTGAAGGAAAACCAGTCTGTGCCTCATTTCTACAGGCTCACATGTGCATCACCAAGCTGTCCAAGTGCTAAGTAACATAAACTAAAAATACTTCAACTTATTTGTCCACATGCATTTATTCAACATTTAATTTGATTGTAATTCTTCAAAATATGGCAGAGGCTTTATGAAAACCGTTTTACATGAAGATACAGAATGATCATTCAACTGAACAAAAGCATAAAATTTGTTCTTACCATAATAGTTTTCTTTTTCTGCGGCTTTTTGGGGGCTATCCCATAGTAGCTGGGGAAAAAAATACAAATATTATGACTCAAACCTGGCGTCCAACATGGAAATGTAAACATCTAAGAATTACCTGTTTTAATAAATATAGTGAAGACCAATTATGTTGATGGTTAAATAATACCATTAAATTGTTCTTAAAATAGCTAATAATAATGTTAACATTACTTTCTGGAGTTGTGTGAATGCAGTTCAGATCTGGTGGATTCTTGGTTATAACTAACTTGTTCTTCATTCGGTGAAGTTACAGCAGGAAGAGACTCCAGATATTTAACTCAAGGAAGAGTAACAATAACTTTATAATAGTATTACTCAAGTAAAAGTGAAACATGTAATAAAAATAACCTAAAAGTTTTATTTTTCTTCACAAAGTCACTCAAGTAGATATCACTGAGTAAATGTAACTACCAGCCATCTCTGGTTTTTACTAATCATTCCAACTAAATCCCTGTTTAGGATTCAAGCCATTCAAGACAGAAAAAAAAGATGAATTTCCTCCAAAAAACTCTGAAATTTTTAGAAGAATCTCTGAAATTTTCTATATAAAAAATATAGGAAATGTTGGAGTCTGAAAAGTCAAAAATGTATTGGAAAAAAAATCAGATTTTTTTTTTTTTATTAATCTCAGAAATTTTATGGAGTTTGAATAAGTGAAAAATTGCCAGAAAAATAATTAAAATTTTGAAATTAATCTCTGAAATTTTCTTGTTTTTTTTTTAAAGATAATTTCAGAGTTTGAAAAGGAGAAAAAAAATAAAAAAAATATGAAAACTTCTGCGTTTGAAAACTCAGAAATATTTTACTTTTGAAAAATTTCTGAACTTCTGAGATTAATATAAAAATTCCTGCGTTTTGGGGGGGAATTTGCTCCTTTTTTAACCTAAAAAGTTAAAAGTAACCAGTTACTACTCTGGTTATTATTAACCACACTAACTGAATCCCAGTTTACTTACTTCAGGACCTTGAAGGGTTCATTCCCCGCTGCAACATAGGAGCCCCCATGCTGCAGCTGATCCAGCCCCTGCACACTGTGGCCCTCCGTGGGGGTGTACAGCCTCCTGACGGCGCCGAACGGAGCCTCCATGTGTCTGGTCAAAGTGTTCATAAAGTTGTCGAAAGTTGACAGATGCCGGGGATTCAGCACGACTTTTTTCCCGGGGTAGAAAGCGTCTCCGTTCCGGTAGACGGTGACGGTTTTGGCCGGAGTAAGAACCGCAGTTATCCGTGGGCTCGCCGCCATGTTTCCCTGCAGGCGGTCCAGTCTGGTCTAAGTGGATCCGGGATGCTGTGAGCCACTGGAGACGTAACTGGATCTATGAGCTGGTAATATGGGGAACAATTCAACCACAGGGGAGGGGCGTCATCTTGAAACTTATCCTCCGTCTGTTTTCTTGTTGTGTTTCTGTTGTTCCTCTTGATCGTTGCCAGTTAACCTGCGTTCTCTGTTTCCATGACAACAAGAATCAGCGTTTCTGTACTCTTTTTTTTAGTTGGCTAAATTAAAAATATTTCTGCTTATTTAATCCAGTCAGGTATCGTCTGGATTGGTCGTTCAGAGTCGGCCTCAGCATCCTTTGATAAATTATTATTTTTTTAATCTGAAAAGTTCAAAAACGCCATTTATCCCAAAGGAACATCAAATGGAAATCAGATCATCCAAGAGTTTTCAAAGACTCCTGGATGACGATGCAGTAGCAGTCAGGCTTACAACGAACCTGAAAAGGCCTCTGACTGAAACCTGTTGTTCTATGACTAAAAAACCTAATTGTGCAAAATAAAATGACATAAAAAACATAAAAATACAGTATGTTTTAAACTTTTTGTCTTCAAAACTAGATTCTCAATTTAGATTTGGATTGTTTAATGAAAAATGTGCCTGTTTTTTCATTTATCTTTTCTTTCATGTTACAAAACTGGACCATATTCCTTGTTTGCATTTGACTTGTGAAGCACTTTGTGCAGTTTGAGTCAAAGAAATGTGCTATAAAAATAAATTTAACATTAACATTGACATGATATACCATAGCAAGAGTAAATTGATTGTAAACGTCTGTCCTGCATATTTTTACATCAGAAATAGCCACATCTGAACCAGATAAAATCAAGAAATGTTTAAAGTATTGATGAGTTTGGACATGAATAAGTATTTGATTTTTACTGTCACAAGAAGACAGGAGGAAATTCAAACCATCTCTTCCATCAATCATAATGAAAAAGAATCATATCTAAAAACTCTCTGCCCGACTTTCTAACCAAACGATCAGACAGAGATTTAAAGAAGAGTTGCAAAAGCAAATGAGGTGGATTAGCAGTGCTTGTAAAAAAAAAAAAAAAAAACTGATGCTCAATCCTCAATAAAACATATTTAGTATTTCATTTTTAAAAAATTAAAATCACATAACCACTTATTTTACTTTTTTTTGTTTCACTCTTACTTCTGTTTGTGCATCTAAGTTTTCCATTGTTTATTCTTCCACAGTTTCACCAACCCTCCAAACAGTTTATTCTTATTTCTGCAAAGGTAACCAGAGATTGAACCAACCATGACACTTAATTGGTTTATGCTAGACAACTCCTGGTCATGTGGCTGCATAATTCATTTCGGCATTAATTATTCATTTCTTAAGGGACTGCTGGTGTGTTTTATTTGAAGACGTTCATCATGCATATTCAAACTCCTTTTCCTAGAGAGCCACAAATTAGGATATCATCTCAGCTGGGATGCATATCTTAAAAACAATAGCTGGCAGGTTGTGGAAGGCAACTTGAGGTAAAACGCAAAGCTAAAAATCAAATCTAAAGTAAGATTGTTATTCAGGACTGAGTCTACAGAAACATCTGTTTGGAAAACAAATTGGATCCCCCTACAGGTCAGAGTGGGAATTACCTCCCAATGTGGTGGATGACTGATCTTAGATCCTTCCAGACGAAAAAAATCGTAACAACCAACCGAGTTTGAGATGAAGAGCAACCCACTCCACCCCGACAAGCAATGTTCAAGTCTTTATCAATTTTATACTGGAAATGTTTTCAAATAGCCAAATTTTTCAGTTTCATAAACCAGAGGAAAGTGTATGGTTGACTTCTCTCAGCCAGACTACAAACTACAACGCACGGCAACATGTGGGGGAGGGGGCAGAGGAGGCTCCAGCAGGTAGGAACAGTACGACATAAAACAAATTCAGATTTCAAACAGTAATTTTTAAGACCTTGAAAAATAGTTATGATTGTCTTTAGTTCTCCACTCCTAGTTTCTTGTGCAAATATCGCAATACACTTGAAATAAAACAAAGTTAACTTACAAGTAACTTTTCAGCAAGATATAGGAGTTTGTTTTAATCCAATAATTTCTGAATATTGATGTGAAAAGTACTTGTCCCATTATCAGATTATTTCACTTACAACAAAACATTTTTCCCATGTTCTCTGAAATAATCTGCCACTAGTACTTTTTCATCAATATAAAGCTCCTACTGTATATTTAGCTAAAAAGTAGTTTGTCTTATTTCAAGATAAAATACTTGTTAAAATGTTCTGTTTTTGCAGTGCAGCACCTTGATCAACTTGTCATTTAAGATGATTTTGGTTTGCTGTGAGAATTGAATCTGGGCTTTATTTCCTATTGATTTTGTTTGTGCACTGATGTTGTTTCAGTAAACATTTTGCCTTCAAAAAAAGAAGTGAAATGATCTTCTGTCAAAAGTATCTGCAGGTTTTCTCCTCTCCTTCAGTCTCAGGGGTTTTCTCAGCTGCAGCAGTGCTGCACTGAATAAAAACAGCCAGCTCAGCAGTAGGAAATAATGTCCTCTTTCTTGTGTATCCATCACTGTTTATTGTTCAAAAACCTGCACATTTCTTATCACGTTGAATATAAACACAGAAAGCATGCTGCACTCTATCTGTTTGATTAAAAGCACTCAAGCAGAACCTGAATGTGTTTTTTAATTGGATATTTTTCCACACAATCTATAGCCCACTGCTTATTTGTCCTGTTTGTCAATGAGACTCTTACAGGATATTTGCATACAAAAAAAGCTCAATATGCAGATGGAAGAAAAACAGAATATGGTAGTGCAGATATGATTTGAATAAGAAGAATTTAAAACAAACTCAGGATCCTGCAAGCTCAGAAATAAATAGCTTATTAGATCCACCATCCAACAGAACATCCTCTTGTTTGTACATCTTGCAAGTCGTTTCCTCAATATTTACATGAAGACTGATCTCAAGCGGTGCATTGAGCTGCGTGTACGGCTGCAAATAACGATTATTTTAGCAATCAATTATTCTACCAATGATTCTGACAAACCGATTTTAAAAAAATGGTACTTTCTGCAGATTTTTCACTTAACCACTTAAGCCTTTTTTCATAAATACATTAAAAGATTCAAATAAATAATTCAAATTTTAAGCAAGAAAATAAACATTGTATTGCCTAAAACGCCATCAGGCCTAATCAGTCGTAGCAAAGGATGCGTCTGCAGCTACACTGCAAAAACACAAAATCTTACCAAAAATGTTTGACTAGTTATGTTAGTACATTTGAAATAAGACAAAACAAACTTACAAGTAAATTTTCAGCAAATATAGGAACTTGTTTTATTATATATTATAAGTATATATAATATAAGTACATGTTTTAAGTCAGTAATTTGTTAGTTATGATAAAAACATCTAGTTCCATTAGTAGAATTTTTTAACTTATAGCCAGATATTTTTATTATAAGTGAACAAGTAGAACTAGTACTTTTTATTAATATTCAATAATTATTGAAATAAAAACAGATATTTAGCTTAAAAGTTATTTTATGTCATTTTGCAAGTGGACTAAAATATTTTCACTAAAAACTGGACTAAAATACTTTTGCACTGTAAAAAATACTTCTAACATCAACATGTGAAAAGCCCAGACCTTTCTTTTTGACTTAACATAAAAGCAGTGTAGGGTTTATTTATTTTTGGATGAACCAAATAATAATTAGAAAGGAAAATGTTCTTTACAGGAGGTAGATTTATTTTATTTTTTTTAATTCAAGATTTTGAACCATGTGACGTTAGGAGAAGTTCTGACTGGATAGAACAGATTTATACACAAATAAATACTTAAATGCAAAATGTATATATTTTTGTTCAGTTTTGGCTTAATTACATCTTTGAGTATGTCCTTCTTTAAAAACTGTGTACTCCAGTTAATGATTAATTGAATGATTAATCAGTTACTAAGGATTATTTCAACTATCTATTAACTAACTATTAATCATGACTATTCATGACTAATGTAGTTAATCATTCCAGTTGTGTGTGGTTTTATCCCCGTTCTCACACAGAGTCTTTGTTAAATTCACAGATGAAGAACATGGTGGGATGGCAGGCCACGTCGGTCCACTCCCCGGACGCCACCATCTCCGTGCAGTCTTCGTCGTCGTAGGCGTTGTTGGGCTCTCCTTGCCTCCACCTGCTGAAGGTGCTCATCGGGGAGCGGTCCACGTAGGTGAACAGCCCTTCCTGGTCCAGGTCGTGAACGCCGATGTAGACTCTGCTCAGGCCGGCCTCTGTTATGTAGCCGGCGATGGCCACGTTGGCTCCGTCGTCCTTCGGCATGGCCAGGTGCCCCCCCCTCGCCTGGCAGTATGCCTCGGCGTCGGCGTAGCGCTTCTCCTCCTTCACCAACAGGTAGACCTTACTGTCTGTCTCTTTTATGCCTGCAACAGCTGCAGGGGAGGGCAGTGCTGTGAAATGACCACTTGATTTTCTATAAATTTCTTATTGACTTGCACACCAATTACATTTGGATGAATAGTTATTGCATAATAATGATTCTTTTAAGAGAACGTTTTCCTGAATGTTAGTGTAGAATGTTTAGAGTATACCATTTTTAATAAAGTTCAGTTCTGAGGACAGGTGGGCCACGACGATGTCCATTTCTCCAATCATCTTCCTCATTGATGCGCACTCACATGGAACACCTGGAAAGGCGAAAGTTTGATGGATTACCACTCTGCCACTTTACACGTTTTGAATTTGTTAAACTGAATAAAGTAGCTTTGTCTAACCTGGCTCTCCATTAGGACCTCTTGGTCCTGGGTCGCCCATGTCACCTTTAACCCCTGAGAGAAAATGGAGAATTCATTCAAAACTAATATTTTCTTGAAAGTTTATTGCTAGACATACTTTTTGTTTTTTGTCAGTTAATGAGTTGTACATTAATTAATTTCAGATGTTCAGTGATGCAGTTAAAGCTTTGTTTTCCATTGGTGGAATAATAATACAAAAGCTACAGCGGATACCTGGCTATTCATGATTCATTTTGCTGTGGTATATGATTCAAATTTCCATCCATCCATCCATCCATTTTCTAACACCCTTGTCCCCTAGTGGGTCGGGAGGTGCTGGTGCCTCTCCAGTTAACGTTCTGGGCGAGAGGCACCCTGGACAGGTCGCCAGTCTGTCGCAGGGCAACACAGAGACAGACAGGACAAACAACCATACACACACACACACACACTCACTCACACACACACACGCACACTCACTCACACACACACACACACACACACACACTCACTCACACACACACACGCACACTCACTCACACCTAGGGAGAATTTAGAAAGACCAAATAATCTACCAGTCATGTTTTTGGACTGTGTACTAGGAGAGAATCCACGCATGCACAGGGAGAACATGCAAACTCTGTGCAGAAAGACCCCGGGCCGGGAATCGAACCCAGGACCTTCTTGCTGCAAGGCAACAGTTCTACCAACTGCCCCACTGTGCAGCCCTATGATTCAAATTTATTTGTGCAAAATGTATCTATTCATTGTGGGGGTTTGTAGTTCACATCTAAAATATTCACAAGAAGGTGCAGTTTGGGAAGCCAAAATGCTACTTCACATTCTATTGGCTGGCGTTTGCAGAGCAGCCAATCCAGGAGCAGCATTCATTTTCCTTTGTGCTGATTGGCTCAACCTCTCAGATCCACATTTCTGCACATATTAAGAATGCATATTAAGGTATTTTTGACTTTTGAACTGTTGAAATATGAAGTTATATGAGAGAGGGTCTGAAGTATTCGTGCATTTTTGTTATTTGTGTGTGTGGTTGCTCTCCCTAACTAAAAGTGAATCCATTGTATACATAATTTAAAAAACAAATAAAACAAAAATTCTAACACTTACAAATATACTTAGAAATCTTATTGTACACTTGTTGATCTTATTTTATGCATACAAAGAGATATTTGTGCACTTTGTGAATCTTTTTAGTCTAATTCACTGTCCACTTAGAAGGTGTCAACCAAAGAAAATCTGCATCTTGTTCAAATGACAACATCTCAAGGCATCAAAGTGGTATTCAGGAAGGATATGGGATTGTTAGGAAGCCTGCAGATGATTCCATGTGGGTCGGAAATGGTTCCCAGATGGGACAACTGGTCGGGCAGTGGGTGGAATAAATAAAGATGGATTTCTGCGTTCAGATTCCTCGAGCTTCACAAAACAAGACAACTGAAACCTGGACACAGTTAGGTATTCCACAGCAGAATAAACCTAGGCTGGTTTTAGAAGAGCTAACAGCGCTAACGTTAGCATTCTGGATGACCACAATCTAAACCATATTTTAAATAAAACATATTTAGCTAAAACCCAGTAGACAAACCAGTTTTATCGAGTTACACCAGTTTTGACAAAAAGACAGTTTAAACATTAAGAATCAAATCAGAAGTTTGTTGATTTTTACAAAAGTCGGATGTTGTCTTAGCAACCAGCTAACGGAGATTCATCGGATACTGAACCTCTGGAGATGATGGTGAAAAAAGGATATAAACTGTAGAATATTAATATTCTGAGCAACTTCTTCACAAAACGGGAATAAAACAGCGTCTTCAGTCAGAGGTGTCTTCAGAACCGCTGGATTACATTCTGCTAAAGGAGATTCTTACTGTTTAGATGATAACCACCTAAAATGACTCTTTGAGAAGTTTGACTTGCAGCAATGAGTAATTTTCCTTTAAGATTTAAGTGTTGAATTGAATTTATGTAACTGCATTATTTGACCCTGAACTTAAATTAAATCTTTATTTCGAACAAATAAACTGTCAGAGAAGAAAACAAAAAATATATATATCATAATAATAATTAAACATAAAAATGGATTAAAGGAAATCAACAATAAATCCAAAGGCCAAAGTTATTATAATATTTACACATATGATGAGTTTAGGTTAACTTTTGACCACCACCTACCTTTTATTCCACTTGGGCCAAATTTTCCGTGATGTCCCATAATTCCTTTCTGTCCTTTAATCCCAGGTTCTCCTGAAAAAGCAACGCATTATAAACACATTCCAACAAAAACAGCGTATCTCTGATTCTGATTCTCTGATTTAGATACTTTCTGTAAACACCTAAATCAGAATATAGTGATTCAATCTGAAAACATCCTTCACGCTTTATTAATCTTCAGTAAACTCTGCAGTAACCCTGCATTCCTAAAACCGTTCCTCCTCCAACTTTTCACCCAAATGTAAACACATGGAGATCTGTGGCTGGCCTGGACGCAACTTAACTGCACATTATCAGCACAAGAAATGTGATCTTTGCCCCAGTAACTGCTGCGAGTCTTAGAATATAGAAAAGAGGCTTTAGGGAAACAAACTTACAAAACAAATATCCAGGAGAACACTGCAAAAACACAGAATCTTACCAAATATTTTTGGTGTTGTTTCTAGTGCAAATATCTTTGTACGCTTGAAATGAGACAAAACTAACTTACAAGTAACTTCTAAGGCACTTCTTTTAACTTGATAATTTCTTAATATTGATGAAAAAGTACAAGTTTCATTTCACTTATAACATGGGAAAATTGTCTTGTTATAAGTGACATAATCTGCTATTGTGACAAGTATTTTTTCTTCAGTATTAGGGATTTTATTTCTTTTTTTTTTCACCAAAAACAAGCTCATATTTTTTTTTCCTGAAACGTTATTTGCATGTTAGTTTTGTCTTATTTGAAGTGTAGTAAGATGTTTGCACTAGAAACTAAAGTTGAGTGTTTTTGCTGAAGGTAAACATGAAGGTTTACCGTTCTCTCCTGGAGGGCCGACTCTTCCTGCTCTGCCAGGCGTCCCTTTTTGTCCTTTTTCTCCTGGTTCTCCTGCAGCAGCAGGAAATCAAACAGACATATTTCACCTTTAATATGATTGTTGTGTTGAGAAAAGCAGATTATGAACAGTGTGGGTCATTTGCCTTTGAGTCCAGGGACAAGGATCTGAATTGTACAGGAATCTTCTGCCACTTGTTGTCCATGTAATAGCTGCACTTGTAATAAACTCATCATCATCACAGATATCAGAGGTTTGCATCGGGCCATTCTTCCACATGGACTGGATGGTGTGTTTACTGGAGAAACAGAACAAGATTAGAAAATATTAGGTTAGAGGACGAAAACTGGTTCAGAGCTGAAGTAGTGACGTTTAGATTCACTAAAAACACAAAATCCTACTGAGTATTTTTGCTTTTCTAGTGTAAATACCTTAGAAAACTTGAATTAAAAATAAAATAACCTACAAGTTAATTTTCAGTAAGATATAAATCTTGTTTTAAGTCAATAATGCACTGTCACAATCAGACATTTTCCCCATGATATAAATGAAATCCACAAGTAGAACTAGAACATTTTCATCAATATTATGGTATTATTGAGTAAAACAAGCTCCTGTATCTTGCTGAAAAGTGACTTGTGAGTTAGTTTTGTCTTAATTCAAGAGCCTCTGAGATATTTGCACTAGAATACTTGGTAAAAGTTTGTGTTAATGCTGTGTTCAAAAATAGTCATTTCTTTAGAAGGTGCACCTAATAATCCTGGAGCAGAGACAAAACACATGATTTATTTTTATGAAAACTTCTACCTTTTTAGAAATACTTCACAGTCTAAGATTAAAACCTTTGTTTTTTCTGACGCTCACCTTGACGAGTGTTTTCCAGACCAGACAGGCGATTCCAGCTTCCAGAGATCTGCAGCAGCTTTGATTTCTGGGCGTCCCACTGAAAAGTTTTCATGTTCCTCCTCGGATGTGTGTGTGTGTGTGTGTGTGTGTGTGCGTGCGTGCGTGCGTGCGTGCGTGTGTGTGTGTGTGTGTGTGTGTGTGTGTGATAGCACATTTATAAACAGTTCAGAGATAACGTCCTGAAGCAGTTGGGGCCCCTGCAGATAATTGGCTGAGAAAGCAGCCTGTGACGGATGTGAGTTTAAATTCACAGTCTCAGTTGGATCACTTATTCTATTCCTTTTAATTATTCATTTAGATCTTTACAGTCATATGTATATATATATAATTCATAATACTTGAAGTATGGCTTTGTTTAGAGGCTTAAATTCTGTCAAGGAATTAAAATATTTTTATAGTTTCCTGTGCAATTCAGTGTAGATGTTTGCTCATTTAGCGCCTATTTCAAGAAAACTGTGCATCATTAGCTTTAACATCTGGTGATAAAGCTGCTATTTTTAATAAAACTGTTATACATTCTCCAGAAAGAAACATAAAAATCTTCTTCATCTTTTTACTGAGATAGTATATTATTCTAGATAGAAAAAAGAGGAATATTAAATTGCTGCCAAAAACTCATAGATTTTGACATTAATCATTAATCTGTTCAACTTTTATAACTCATAAATTTCCAAGTTTTCTGGTTGAAATTTAGTCCTCCTTTTCTTTTTTTCAATTATAACTTGTCATTGTAATTTTCTGCTGAAACAAAACTGAAATGAAGTTGGATTTCCTCTTTTTTGCACAACTAAAGCTCCATAAATTAGAAAATAACTGAATAAATGACTCATTTTAGTTATTCAGTTCATAAAGATAAACTCATAGACATTCAACAACCACTGTGTGATATATTTAAAGCTTTTGTTTCTGTTACTGTTGATGATTAATAGAATATAGTAAAAATACCCTTTATTGTCGACATTGAGGAAATTCAGGTGTAACAGCAGCAAAATGTCATAACTCAGGCATATTGATTAAAACAAAGATAAAAGATATTAAAATATATAAATGACAATCAAACAGACAAAATTAAGCATAATATACTGTAGAGTAACGGTAAAATTACAACATAATATACTGTGTTACCAAAAATAGTGTAATCCAATCCATAGGATTGCAACATAACTTAAAAAAGAACAATGTGAATTAGAAAACAACAATATATAAAAATAAAACTGTGCAAACATACATGTAAATACCAGGAGAAATGTTATTAGAAATAATTTGTTGATTTTCCAATTCATTAATTTTATGCTTTATCATTATTTAAGTTATTTGTAGAACCTAAATTTGCTGCTCCAGCTTTTCAACATGTTTTTCACCTCTTTGACCACTTGAGGGAGCCAGCGTCCACTAAAGGAGTGAGTAAGTCAATCAACGTGTTGGTCCTGTTGGCATGTTGTAGAACCGTTTCATTGCATTTCTCTTTGTGGTGTTTTTTTGTTTTTTCTACTGTGTCCAGGACTTCTTAACGTCACCAACCTGGTATTAAAATGGTATCAAAAAATGTCCAGCCACTGTTGAACATGCTATCATCTTGTGTCAGTAATCAGATACGGCCCAGTGTGGGAGTATCCGATGTCCTAATTAGATTTACAAACCCTGTGGCAGCCACTGTTTCAGCTGAGGATTGAGTGTCTCCTTCAAAATCCCCCCCAAAAGTTTTACATTACCTGCTTCTCAAATATTCATGACTCTCAAGGCAGCAGTTGCAGTCACTTCATCAGTGGTCAGAGGTTCTCGCTGTTACTTTGTAGAGTCCAGCCCAGTATTTATGCAACCAACCCTCTCCACTTTTCTGTCATATTTTTTAAGTTTCTTATCAATAAAACAACAGAGAAGAATTTTAATCAGGCTGAATTTAATGTTTATTTATGCTATATTTTGGTGCAACTCAAGTAAATGAGAAACCAGTTGGAGATCGATTATTGTAGTTTCATGGGGTCATCATAAATCTTTTAAAGAATGAAGTGGTCCAAACAGGCAACGTTTTCAGAAAAACTAAATATAATTGATTCAAATTTAATCTGTTTTGACGGTTCAGCTTCAGTTTTTGAAAATGCTAAGCTGCAAAACAAAAAAATAATCACATGTACACACAGCTACAAAATGGTTTGTTTACAGCTACCAAATATGAATAGGATATGAAAAATGAGAATGTATGAGCACAGACAGACAGACAGATAGATCATGTTAAAGATATTGCGTAATATAAGATATTGTTTAATATTTTGATCTTAAATGTCATGTTTTCATTCGCCTTAAGCAGAAAATTGACATAATTAACAGAAGTAATTACTTGAAAACATCCATCTTTGTGTAATCTATATCATGTGGACTGAGTTGTTGAAATAGGAGCAAAGTTGTTTATTTAGAGTTAGAAAAACGTCCAGACCCTTTAAAAACTTTGTAAAGGCCTTATAAAATTCAAATCCACACACGAAACGATTTAAAAAACTTTGTAGGTAAGACGATATCCAAATATTCAAAAGTTTGTTAGTCTTTCAACGCACGTTTTCCACGCCTTTAAGCGCCAGTAAATCTACCTTCTACCTGACAGGGGATCTTACGAGCAGCACTTTAACGCACCTCCAGGATGACGTCACGTGCGCTCACCGGGGGCGCGAGCCCAGCGTTCTGTTGCAGCCTTTCTTTCATCTGCGCTGCAGCAGCGCGAGGAAACGCGGAGGATCCTGGACCTGCGGCTCATTTCAGATCCGTATGAGGGACATGAAAGTTGTCACGGTCCCTCTGCACCCAAACGGCTCCATCTGAACGGGATTAAACGGTAAAACGTTCAGGATTTTATCAAACTTTAACTCCGGTTCAGAAACTCCCTCAGGTTTCTTTAATTTAATGATTTGTCATGTGAATTTTAATTTCTAGGGTTTATTATAATTTTCTTGGACTTTTACTATTTTATTGTGTCTTAAAAGTAAATTTTCTTTCTTACTTCCATGATAGATCCTTTAATTCAATGTTGAGTCATGGACAGCCTTCTCTTGTGTATGTTTAACTTTCCAGTTTTTGAAATGTTCTTTTAAATTTTCTCCAATAATGCAAATCTTTATCTTAACCCAGTGTTTCATACCTTTTTACAAAGTGCAACCTTGCCTTTTCCCATTATTCACTGCTGTCCAGTTTCCCATTCTCCTTTGGCCTGCTGTGGTCAGGAAACAAGTGGCAGGAAACAAGAGGCGTGTTTTGTGTGTCCTGCTTCAAACTCTGAACTGGTGTCCGTGCTCACTTACATGCTTTCTGTCTTCTGATTTGCATGCTCCTTACTCTGATGGCTGGCTGACTTTGGTCCAACCTGAAGCCTATCACCTCTCTGTTTGGATTAGGGTCAAATACTAAGAGGATTTCAGTCTGCAGAGTCAAAGTTTTCCTGGGTGAAGAACTGATCATGGTTTGATGAGGAGTTTGGATGTTTTCTCCACAGTTTGAGTTAAAGTAACATTTAAAAAGCTGTTGTCGTAAACTGAAAGTCAGACCGTTTATGTCCTAAGTCATATGCTAGTTAGAAAGCTGCTTAGGGCCTCCTCACCACCAGGGGGACCCAAGAGCACCAAGCCAGAGTCATGGCTCTCTAACTATATACAAATTAAAAGTTATTTCACATGAAAAAAATAAGTTCTATATCATTTCTTATAGTTGTTACATAAATAATAGGTTAATCTCTTCCTGCTGCTACTGTTGGGAAAATATGAAATATTTCCACAATGTTTATTTACTGTAAACTTGGTGTTTATCAGGTGATGTTACATTCAAATAGTTAAAATAAAATGGCACACTTAAATACCAATCTTCATTTCAAAATCCAAATTTATATTTTAGATTGCTTCTCCTGTAAGGTTAAAATCAAGAGCCATGATAACACTGGAGTGATGTAAGCTAATTACAAGTTATGCTAATGATAACAGGTATGTTACACCTATAAGATGAAGCACTTTGAGTTGAGTTGTTGGTGAGGGACCTCCAAATGAAAATCTGCTTAGGGCCCTGAAAAGTCTTGGTCCGGCCCTGACGGTAAAGAAACTCAGATCAAGGTTATGAACTTTAGCATAATTCTGTCGTTATCATCCATTAACAAAAACAGTGACTCCATTTCTCTTCCCCCTCACAGCCTTGATCTACCACTTCAAGGCTGGTGATAAAAGACTGAGAGGATAAACTTCTCTGATGTGGTTTTTAATTTAACTGCTTTCAACCTTCGGTTCTAATTATATATAGAAATGTATAAATTAGAGGTCCATGTGGGTTTTTGTCTACTTTGGTTTCTGATTTGGGTTTGATTCTTGCAGTTTTTATGGCTGGCTTCCTGTCTTGTCTTATTGATGTCACATTTTGTGCCACTATCAGCGTTTATAAGCTACCATAAAGAGTTTTCAGTTCCTTATTTTTCTTGATTTGGGTTCAGCAGCTGATCCTGAAATATCTTCCCTCAATGCAAAAACACTTTTGTCTATTTTCTAGTTCAAATATCTTAGTTTTTTCTTATTTCAAGTGTACTAACTGTCAAGAAGCTTTTTGATAGGAGTATCAATAATATTAATGAAAATGTACTAGTTGCAGATAAGACATTTTCCCAAGTTACAAGTTAAATAATCTACCAGTGTAACTAGTACATTTTCATCTATATTAAGAAATTATGTACTTAAAATAAGCTCCTCTATCTTGCCAAAAGATTACTTATGAGTTTGTATTGTTTCAAGTGTGTAAGATATTTGACCTGGAAAGTAGACAAAAATATTTGGTAAGATTTTGTGTTTTTACAGTGCTCTGCTTGTCTGCTAGTCTACTTTGGACATAAATGGAGTGAATCCTTCTAAAAACTCCTCTAACTTCCTATTTTATTAGTTTAAGCACCAAATATACCTTAGTGTACATTAATATGCACAATGGAAACCTTCCGCAGAAGCTAATATTTACAGTCTTCCTTATTTCTTCACTTCGGTATACAGCCAATCAGAACTCAAGGAAAATAAATGGAGCTCTCCGATTGGCTACTTTGCAAACGGCAGGGAGTAGCGCCATATAGCATTGCAGCTAGCTGTTTCAATTTCTGAATTTGCAGGGGGGGTTTAAGTATTTTAGATATTCTCTATGGAAAAATCAGCAAATACAGAATTTTCAAAGAATAATTTGGAGTCTCGTTTCAGAGAAAAAGTTACAAACACTTTCACTGTTGTTATGGTATAAAGTCATTTTAAAAAGACAATGTCCCTGAATTTTTCTCTGGGTGCAATAATGCACTCCTATCCTTTCCCAACTACTACACTTTTTTCACTGTTCCAAAATTAACAAATTCACCTGTTTAGAAATATTTCTATATAAATGATCAGTCATGGTTCAGAGAATCACCCAAATTGTTTATTATATTGGCTGCAGTTGGAATAAATGTTTTTTTTGTAGAGATGCATCAATAAATTCACCAGAAAATCCAAATTTCCTTTAATCACCTTTGATTGTTGAGCAGTAAGTCAGTAAGTTATTTTCATCTTCCTTAATTAATAAGTGCTTCAAAATGTAGAAGTAAGCACATGAAACAACAACTTGAACTTTTTTAGTTTAATAAGGTCAGATGAAGGTCAGGCGCAGCCTAACAGACCGGAGCAGCGCTCACATTAAAGCAGACAAAGCACAAATCCGTCTGTAGTTGTTTTAGAAATATATGTAAAATCAGAATTTGATACTTTTCTGTTTTTATTGACAGCAATCAGTTTATACAGCACATTATTGTTGCAGTCTTCAGTATAAATACCCCATACTGCGAGTTTCATAAGCTATATAATTTATCAAGCTGCAGGTATCTCATATCGGCTTATGACTTATGCAGCCTCAACTCAAACGTTGTAACCAACAAATGTAGAGAAACAGTTTGTGTGAAAACTGGAATAATGTCTGACAGGTTTTATCTGAAGAACTTGTTTTATCACCAATCTCTTTGAATGTCCAACCCTGAAGATGAATGTCAGCTATTGTTGGGTTATAACGTCTATTACAAATGTTTATTGCTGTTAACGTCCAATCAGATCGGGGTTTTTTAAGCAAAAATTAACTTTCAGTGGAGCAAGAGAATTGACTTTGTCATCACTGTTTGCTGATCTACCAGAAACTTTGGAATCCAAAGGTTCCACTTGGAAATCTTGTTTGTAAAATAAATTTAAAAAAAGAAAAATTAAATAAAAAAAGTTCATAATTGTGTTAAAATCGAATCAAAATTAACGTGTTAAAGTCGCGGCCATAATAAGAACGCAACATTTTTACATGATTATGGAAATTATGCCAGTGTCATCATCAAATACTGTGATGACATCAGCAAATTAATACGCATTAATTTATAAAATCAGTTGCTATTGGTCACATTTTCCTCACCCCTATTTTTCTCTTCATTGCAATGCTTCCAAAACTATCTTTGACCTTTATCAGCATTGGCTCTCACATCTGGGCATTGGCTCTCACATCTGGGCAGTGTGTGGCCATCTACTCCATCCAACATGCTATGCTGTTAGCATGCAAAGCTTGGAATATAAGTGCCAACAAATATCACCTTTTAAACAGGCTTTTTATATTAACCATTACACATTACTGCTAAATTTACCCACAATGAGCACAACAGCAGTGTTCATAGTGGAGTATGTTCCTATATGTCAACATGATGTCCTTTGTGCTAACATTAGCATATTTAAGAAACATTAGCATATTACCTAATTTGGTATAAAATCGGCTAACAGGTTATATCAATGTTTGGTAACCTTGATATAATTATCTAACATTATAAAGAGAAAACGTTTGCCAACATGCTAGTGATAACCTGCAGCATTTTAGCTAACATTAATGTTTTAGTCCATTTTTGTTTGTGTGTTTTTGCACACTGAATGGACTATGTTACTGTTTGTCAACATGCTACTGGTATCCTTTATGCTAACATTAACATATTTAAGAAACATTAGCATGTGACCTAATTTGATATACAATTAGCTAAAATTTTACATCAGTGTTGGGTTACATTGCCATAATTAGCTAAAATAAGAAGTGAGAAATGTTTGTCAACATGCTAGTGATAACCAATATGCAATTAAGATCATTTTAGCTAACATTGGCTTGTTACTTAATTTTTGTTTGTGTTTCTTTTTGCATACTGAATGGAGTATATTACAGGCTTCGGGCTGTATGTCAACATGCTATCCTTTATGCTAATATTAGCATTTTTAGGAAACATTAGCATATTATCTAATTTTAATTAAAAGAAAAGCTAAACCTAACACACTGAATGGAGTGAGTAAGTATTAGTTGACATGCTAGCGAAAGACAGAAAGGCAACAGTGCTCCATGAAGCCCAGATTTAAAATATGAGAAGCAGCCCAGTTGGAGGAGAGATGTGTTACTCTGATCGCCCTTGCAATAAATCAGCTTTGAACAGAACGAACAGTAACTTTAATAGTTTTAAAGCTGTAACTATTTAAATCCGCTTAACTATTCCTGATAATCTTTATTTGGGATGTTCATGTGGGGTCACCTGAGGTCATGCTACCCCCTGGAGTGATTGCAGGAACCCTGTGGGGCGTATTCCCAGTCACATTGGACTGGGAAATCCTCTCTTATAAGATCAGAAGGGTAATAACAGGTAACAACAAAGCAAAGCAGACAGCAGCAGCTGGTCCAGTCCAATCACCTAATGCAAAGGACTGGGAAATGTCACTGCTGACATCATTCAGAGTTCTAGTAGTAACTCTGATGCAGTCTTTCTGTTTCACGTAACAGATTGCAGTCAAATGATATTAGAAAATGTGATTTAGAAACAGACAGAAAGCTGATATCAATCTGTTTAGTATTAGATAAGACATTTGGTGAGTGGCACTATTAACTGCACTGCAAAAACACAAAATCTTACTAAGCATTTTTGGTCTAATTTCTAGTGCAAATATCTTAGTATAATTGAAATAAGACAAAACTAGATATAAGGAGCTTATTTTAGCTGAATAATTTCATAATATTGATGAATTATGCTAGTTCCACCGGCAGATTATTTTATTTATAAGGTATGAAAAATATTTTGTTATAAGTAAAATAATCTGCCAATGGAAATAGCAAATTTTCACCATTATTAAGGAATTATTGACTTAAAACAAGCTTCTATCTATATCTTGCTGAAAAGTTACTTATAAGTTTGTTTTTCTTATTTCAAGTGTTCTCAGATATTTGCACTGGAAATTAGACCAAAGGTACTTGGTAAGAGTTTGCTTTTTCTGTAGCTCTGATAACAGACTGAAGCGCTCTTTGTGCTTTTGATGATGCATTTGGAAGTTAGTTAATTTTAGAAGCTGAGACTCAGATTTGGTTTTATGAACTGATGTAAAAAATGCAAATCTGTGTCTAACTTTGCATATTTCTACAAAAGCAGGTTCTTCTTCTATTTGTTAACCACCTTCCTGTTCCTGTCGCTCTCTCCCCAGCGGTGCGGCTCGTCTGAGCGGACGTAAGCCATGGAGGATGGGAAGCCAGTGTGGGCGCCCCACCCCACCGACGGGTTCCAGCTGGGCATGATCGTTGACATAGGAGCCGACGCGCTCACCATAGAACCGCTGAACCAGAAGGGCAAGGTGGGTCATCGTACTGCTGCACACAAACTGTGACGCTCAGCTAACAAGCGAGATTCGCTCTGAACATGCAGCGAGAACGATGATGCGCATCAGTTTGATTTTTGTGCTTTGGGCTCAAAAGTGTCACCACTCCACTGTCAATACAAGGTTTTCAATGAGGCGTTTCAAGGTTTTTGAAACCTATAAACTCTAGAAAGTTCTTGATATTCAAACGGCACAATTTTGTAATAAAGTGCAATTTAACATTTGATTAAAAGCTTATATTTGGAACAGTTTGAAACAAGATATTTTCATACACCAAATAAAAAGACACAAGCTGCGTTTCTGTTGATATAATTGTGCAAATTGGAATTACAAAAATACATTTTTCTTAATGGAGACACGGCAGGTCAAAAAAGTTTCCGGCTCAACATTAGTGTATTTTGCAAAACTGGGATGGAAAGACTTTTTTTGCATCACATGAGTCAAGTGATCAAAAAATTATTTTTACTACTGGCGGAAGAAGACAACAGGAAATGATAGGAGGAAAATGGCGCGATATGGTTTTTTAATTATTTATCACATGAAGAAATTTATTTACATGTGATTTTTTTAAATAGTTTTCACGACATTAGTGGACCACCGACAAAGTTTTTTGTGCATTTGTATTGAAATCGCAGCTACTGACTTTTTTTTTCTCACTATCTGAACTTAAATCAAACTAAACGTTTCTTGTTTTAGAATCACCAAAATTATTTCTATTTCCTAAATGCCAGAAAACATAGAGAGAACATTTTTTAGACATTTTTATGTTGTAACTTTTTTGTATTTGTGTAGTGGCATTTAATTTAACTGTAAGATAGTTTGCGTGGATTATTTCAATGTAATGAATATTTATTATTCCTAATGCTTGACTTCTATAAAATATGAAATTTTGCCATTGTTTTGTTTACCTTGTCTGTGCTATAGAATGTTTAATACTATTACAATGCTACAAGAAATTATATAATAATTTAAACTGTATTTTTTAGTGAATTTGTATTGTTTTATCTCCAAAGTGCGGTGCTGGAAAAGTTTGAAAATTTACATTGAAAGTCATGGATTCATGGAAAACATTTTCCCCAAAAACTTAATTCTGTGAATAAATATTTCTGTAACTTTCCTTCAGCCGGTCTCCAGTGTGATTTGAGGCTGGAAGGCGTCAGCACAACAATGTGCATAATGGGAGAAACACGAGAGACCACATGTACAGGAGCATAAATAAGTAAAGAGCAGCAGCAGGTGCTCTGATAGCGTTGCCTAGAGAGACAGAGAGAGAAAAGAGAGAGCAGCTCATTAGGAGGTGAAGGCCACCTGTTGCACCTGAGTCACTGCCGGTCCACAACCTGCAGCCATCTGACATTTACAGCAGCTGCTAGATGCCTCTTATTCTTTAAATAATTTCAGAAATCTTTTTAAATTCTGTCTTAATGTTTTGCTAGGAGCTCTTACTTAATCTGTAAGGTGTAGTTTATACAGAAAAACAGCAAATTCAGTGTCTATTCCTAAAATAAGAGTGTGGTATGTTGCAGCTTTTCTACAAACACACCAGACAATTTCATGCTAAATTAGTTCAGCTATCATACAACACAGAAAATAAGATATGACAAAATCATTTTTAGTCTCATTTTTTAGGAGAAATTTGTCTAGGAATGCAACAAATGCAGATATCTCTCAATAATTTAGAATATCCTCAAAAAAAGTTTGTTTCTATTTTCTACCAGATGTTATTTACTTTTTGTAACTTTACCATACACAAGTCAAAAAAGATATAAAAAAAAACACACAGTGCTGAAAAAAACAAGACAAAAAAATATTTAAATTCCTCTCAATGTCAATAACACAAAATGTTGACTTAAAAAACTGTAGGTAGAAATATAAGCATCAGCAAAATCAATAATTTATTTACAAAATGCTGAAACTCCTATACAAAATACACAAATTCAATATTTGTAGTTATAAATTTCAAGCATTTTGATGGTTATGACTTTCAGCAAATAAAAACCCAAAATGTTATTTATCATAAAATTTGAATGTTAATTTTATAGAATTTTTTTTTATTTCTGTATAAATACTATAAGCTTGAAATTATTAAATAGAATTTAATTATATTTTATCAGTAAAATTAACAATATTAAATAATAAATCAATTCTACCTAATGGAAACTCCTGTGCTTTTATTGTCATACATTTCCAAATTAAAATAAATGTACTTCTATTTTTATTTTATTATGTTACGTCAAACTGACGGCGATCAGGAAGTAGAAACACACAACAGCACCATCCCTTTCTCACAGCTGAATTTTCATATCTATCTTCAGATAATTTGTTTAATTAGTTCCCAGCGCGGCTTTACTTACCTCAGCTTTACTACTTCCTGTGAACTTTTCTTGCTCCTATGAAAATTATACATTTGCAAACCATCTGCATGAGGAAACCAGCTCCTGATTTCTGAGCTGGAATGTTTTCAGGATAATTAATATTTGTTTGTGTGACAAAAAATCCCTCTGAAGTTGAAAACATCTTTGTTTTAGAGCCTGATCCCCTGAAACATGTCAGCAGGCTCATTAGCGGCTGTGTTTCTGCGTCACGTTTTATTGGTTAGCCGTTATTCACAGTCGTTATCGTGGATGACCGTGTCTGTGTTTGTTCCAACATCCTGCAGGAGGCTCACAAAGCTCCCCTTGTTTATGATCACCGGCTCCCTGTGGTAATAAACCAGGCAGCATTGTGCAGCCGGCCGGGTTTACGCTGCCAAGCATCAACATAGAGATGTGGAGGCCAGCCATTAAATATAATGGAGTTTATGAAACCAAAATGTATCGTGGGAGTAAAACTTAGGTCTGTCTTGATTGATTTGTCACCATTAATAATAGAGCAGCTTTATTGGTTCCTATGAGTTCAGCTTCATCATCATCAGGGCTGAACAAAGCAATTTTAGGGCCCTGAGCAAATTGTTATGTGGATCCCCCATTTTCAAATCAACACCAGATGCCTCATCATTCCTAGGTTACTCTATGTGTGTAAGATACACTTCAAAAATACAGTAATATCCCCTGGAGACCCTGAATACCCTGATTAATTGTCACAATAAGCAATAAATCAATTAATCGCACAATAAATTAAAATAAACTAAATTTTCTTTTGCATGATTTATAATTTTTCTTTTTCTCTCTCTTTCTACTAAAAACTGGATGACAAAAGTTTTCTATCTGGTTCTTTGGTCTCAACTGGCCATTTTTTAAGGACTATTTTGTTTACAGAGACTTCAAATTGATTTTATTTGTTATTTATGTTATTTTGTTTAATTATTTTGCATAAGTAAAATGTCTTCAAGTTCTATCGTTAAATGTTAGGACTTAAAGTTTATTGATCTTTGAGAATGTGTTCTTGCATTATTATGTCATGAACATTTTATCACTTGATGAAAATGGTCTCAAAATAACATTATGGTTTATTGCACTAACCTTTGGTTGGTTGTCGTGACCTGAAATAAGACACTATTATAACTTATAAGTTACTTTTCAGCACAAAATAGAAGCTTGTTTGAAGGAAATAATTCATTAATATTGATGAAAAAGTTCTAGTTCTACTGGCAGAGGAAAACCATTAAAATCATAATAACCTGCTAATAAAAAGTGTGCAATTTTATTTTAACTATTTAAACACTGAATTTAGAAGAGAAAACTCTTATATATGTACCAACTCTGAAAATAATGTAGTTTTTTAAATGTATAATAGCATTTATTTTGTATTATTCAAAAACAACGATATTTTTATCTAGTCCCTAAGCAGCTGCTTAACTTGCACATGCCTTGGGCCGGCCCAGATCATCATCATCGGCTCCTCACTCAGTCAGGTGTTCAGATCCTGTTGCTCTCCCTCCAAATTATTCATCACGCTGCCATGTCTCCCCTTGTTTCTCTCACAGCCGACTTGTTCCATTGAGTTTATTTCCATTGACTCAGACTGGGAGACAAAGCCGCCAGAGCAGCAGTAACTAACACATCCATGCAGCGTTGAACGTCATCACAGCCGTCTTTAACCGTGATCAATCTTTCATGTTTATGTTGATTTGATCTTCTCTGTGCTTAACACACACATCTGGATTTTATGCCCCAATAAAAATGTTTTCTACTCTGCAAAAATGTAAAATCTTACCAGGTGTTTTGGTCTAGTTTCTGCAGATATCTTACTACTTAAAATAAGACGAAACTAACTTACAAGTGAATTTTTAGCAAGGTACATCAGCTTGTTTTAAGTTTTAATTTAATATTAATAAAAAAAAATGTATAATAACATGGGAACATTTTTTAAAATAATTTATTATTTATTTATTTAAATGTTTTAATGAAATAATCTGATTACTGATTTAAACTCTATCTTGCTGGAAAGTTACTTGTAAGTTAGTTTTGACTTATGTGGCATATTTACACTAGAACCTTTACCATAAATACTTACTAATATTTAGTGTTTTTGCAGTGTAGCAGCTAATAAAGGGTAAATAATTTTTGCATAACTGAACCAGACACACCTTGTGTTTCTTGTCTTGTAAATGTTGTGGTGTAAATGTCACCGTCACTGATGTGGTTCATGTTTCAGACGTTTCTGGCTCCTATGAACCAAGTCTTCCCAGCAGAGGATGATGTCAACAAGCACGTCGATGACAACTGTACGTCTCCAGTTTTTAAAATTTCACTTTCTTCTTCTATAATTTGACTCAATTGTTCTTTTTTCTCTCTCTCTCTGTTCAGGTTCCCTCATGTACCTAAATGAAGCCACTCTTCTCAACAATGTCAGAGTTCGCTACACTAAGGACCACATCTACGTATGTTTTTACTTCTGTCTATAATTTACAGCCTTGAAAATATTATGTTTTACTATAACGATTAATAGATCAGATTCTGTGGCAGATTTTTAATATTTCTCAAAGTTTGATCCGCTGGTGCTGATTTCTCTGTAATAACTACAATATAAGAGCAGAATTCAGAATATTCATCACCTTCCTTCTATGAACAACTTTATGTATCTATATAAGAAGCAAACTTTCTCCTCTTGGAAAAAATGGCTACCTTATAAAGCATACAATTCAGAAAAATGTGAAGAGAATTTTGAAAAAATGCATATATATATATATATATATATATATATATATATATATATATATATAGAGAGAGAGAGAGAGAGAGAGAGAGAGAGANATATATATATATATATATATATATATATATATATATATATATATATATATAGAGAGAGAGAGAGAGAGAGAGAGAGAAGTTTCTCTGCTGCTGTTCTTTCATTGTAAAAGTTAGAGAAGATCCTAGTTTGTTAATAAGAACCTATATCAGTAGAAAATCATTTAGATCATGAAAAACAGTCTTCAGGTGTTTACAGTGGAGTCCTTGAAAGTCATGGAGGAAGCAAAATGTTGCAAAAATGATATAAATATTTGTTAAATTTTAATGTTTTTGGATCAAAAACAAAATTAACCATTGGAAAATGATGGACTTTAACTTTTGACTATGTTTTTCTGATAACATTTAGTTCTGTGGACTAATAGAAACTAAATAAGCCAAAGTCATTAAAAATAGGCAGCTTGGTTTAGCCTTCCTGTTATCTGTTGAAATCTTGCTCTCTCTCTTGCTTTCTTGCAGCCGGAATGAATCACAAACATGTGGTATTAATTTCTCTTTACATACATTTAGGCTGTTATTATTGTACAAAAATGTTAGTATTGACTTGGATTAAGTAGCAGATTGCAGAGCAGAGAGATAGGATCTCCATCCTTGACTCCCCTGGGAAGAACGTCCAGGTGGTACTGGGCGAAGGTCAGACCTGGGTCAGACCGGGAAACCCTGCCTGACTGACTCACTTAGGAAATTAGAAACAGCTGGTAGATGAAAAATTCAAGCCATGAAAAACGTAGAAGGTGTGTCTTGCTTGCTTTCAGTCCTCTCTCTTTCACCTCTGTTATTGTTTTTTGTTGAGGAATCTAAATTATGCATCTGCTGTGGCTCTAACCCTGCATGTGCTTCTCCTGCAGACGTATGTGGCGAATATCCTGATAGCCGTTAATCCTTACTATGACGTACCGAAACTGTACGGGCCTGACGCCATCAAGTCGTACCAAGGAAAGTCGCTGGGAACTCTGCCACCCCACGTCTACGCTATCGGTGAGAACTCGCCTGTCAGACTGACCCCTTGCAGGTTAATGTTTGTAAAAACGCCGTGCAAACTTTGAACTTCCTGCTCAAAGAGGATGACACTGAATGTCCAGGTAGCAGAAACAGGCAGGAAGGAGGACTGATGCGTTTTGAAAGTCTTCACACCCCAATGTTTGATTTCTATAAACTTGTTCTATGTGTTCTGCACTACAGTTTCATAAGAGAAATAATGCATTCATAATTTTACATGGATGGCAAATGACACAATCAGTGTTTCATTTTGTTTGTTGTAGCGGATAAAGCCTACAGGGACATGAAGGTTTTAAAGATGAGTCAATCCATCATCGTTTCTGGTGAATCTGGAGCTGGAAAAACTGAAAACACCAAGTTTGTTCTCAGGTATTTTTTCTTTCTTTCTTTCCTGTTGTTCTCTGATTTATTTCAGGTTATTTTAAAAACTGTTTTCCAATTCTTCATAAAACCATTCATGACCTTCAGAACATTTTTACCCTGAGTGTATAAATGCTTTAATGCATTTTATTTCTATTTTGTGCTGCAGACCAATAAAGAAAGTAGTGCATTGAAAAATACTTAATTTTCATACATTTGAACAAATATAAATCTGAAGATTAAACTGAATTTGTATTTAATACCCTTAAGTAAAATCCATTGCATCCATTTGCATTTGCCAGTCTCCTAAGTAGATAAAACACACTTTTACTTCTTGAAAGTTTTTTATCTGACAAATATTTTGGTGTTCAGTTTAACTAAAAAAATATTTTTAAAAAGGAGAAACTCTTAGTTTAACTCACAATGTTAGAGTTAATTTTTAGAAACTAATTTGAAACATTTTTTAACACCTTTAAAACCATTTAATGTTCAAGCAATCTGTTATATTTTCTTTACAGTAAAGGTCGACCTCATTCCCACCATATTTGGTTAATTTTTTGGATTAATAAATATGATTAAAAGGAATTCAGAAAAATAAAACATAAATAACACAATTAGAAAATCTGATCTGTAGCTTTTTAGTAATCAAAAAACAAAAACAAATCCAGCATTAAAACATAAAACTACTTCTTCAATACTTAATAGACCTAATAAGTAATATAACTAACTTCATTGTTGACTGTGCAGCTGAATACCCAGCATGCATTGCTGCTTTGCAAGGTAAAACCACCATCTGTGTTTATTTTTCTGCTTCGTGCTCATCCTGCAGATACCTGACAACAACATATGGCAGTGGTCAAGATATTGATGAAAGAATTGTGGAAGGTAATCCATGACCACGTTACTGCTGGATTATATGTTTTTGGGGTAATTCTCACTGTGATTTTTATGCTTTATGCTCCAGCAAACCCCCTTCTGGAGGCATTCGGAAACGCGAAAACCGTCCGAAACAACAACAGCAGTCGGTTTGGGAAGTTTGTAGAAATTCACTTCAATGACAAAGTAAGTGATGATGACTTCTTCAGTTTTATTTGCACTTCAAGCACACATAAAGAACTTCTGGGTTAATTTGTAGTGTAAATATCTTAGTACATTTAAAATAGAACAAAACTAACTTACAAGGAACTTGTATCAGAGCTTGTTTTTAGACAATAAATCTTTAATTTTGATGAAATAGTACTAGTGAAACAAGATATTTATTCCATATTGTAAATTAAAAATGTCCACTGGTAGATTATTTCACTTATAAGTAGTACATTTTCATCAATATAAGGAATTATTTACTTAAAACAAGCTCTTCTCCTTGCTGAAAAGTTACTCAGAAGTTTTTTTTGTCTTATTTCAAGTGTACTGGGATATTTGCGGTAGAAACTAAACCAAAAATACCTGGTGAGATTTAGTATTTTTGCAGTGTCTAAGTAATTATTCATTGACACCTGCTGTAAAACTTGTCTTGTGCGTCACCAGAACGCTGTTGTGGGTGGATTCGTCTCCCATTATTTGTTGGAGAAATCCAGGATCTGTATGCAAAGCAACGAGGAGAGGAACTACCACATCTTCTACCGGCTGTGCGCCGGGGCGTCTGAGGACCTGAAGAAAACGTTACACCTCGACTCGCCCGATAACTTCAGGGTCAGTGTGCAACAGCAAGCTCCTTACAGAAGTGTTCATGTCCTTGAAGTTTGTCATGTTTGGTCTTTTTAAAACCACAGATGAGCAGATTTCATCACTGCGACTATTTTGGGATCCGTTTCTACGAGCTTTATGCATCAAAAGTTTTTTAAAGTTTTTTGTTTTTCTCCAATCTACTTTGGAAAATAGTAGATTTTAAATATGCAATTTATTTGGCAGTTGGATATTTAACCATTTTTCATCATGGGCATGGCACTCCGAGTTAATTTTCTACACCTAGGTTCCACATTTATGCAAATCCAAAATTAAAACACAAAGCTACTCTTATGATTGCTTTAATACTTAGTTTAGTTTGAGAGTTGGTGCAGCGGACTGTGCCGCACTGACAGGTGAGAAGAAACGGAGCTAAACGCCCAATTAGCTCATTAAGCTAACATTCAGAGGGATTGTGGGAAATGAAGGAATAGATCATGTGAATCAGTATGTATCAGTATCAGTACAGCTCACAAAATACACCTGAGTATATGGAAGCTTGAAGGGAATCTGAAAAAAAAGACACACCGCACGTTTCAGATTATTTTTTGTGAAAACCTGCGAAAACCACGCAACTTATCCAGAAACTTATAGGAGACTAGTTTTGTAGCCAACCAATATTGCGTCGACTGACTTTCTAATTTCATGAGTGATTATTTTCAGTTCAGCTACTTAAAATGTAAAAAGTGATTCTTTATTTTTGTTCTGAGACCAGAACAAAACCCGCCTCAGACTATTCCTGTAAATGTTTACCAGCATCAAATCCCCAAGGCCTCTTCCACATTAGCAGAAGCCTCTACAGCATGCCGTTTTCTTCTAATTATTCAGAATAATTTTGCAATAAATCAATCAGGATTTCCCACCAACGATGAGTTTAATATTTCCTAATCTTGACATTATTGAACAGTTTTTTTCTGGATTGTTTTTGCAGTACCTGAACCGAGGATGCACCAGATACTTCGCCAGTAACGACTCTAATAAACAAATCTTACAGAGCCGCAAGAGCGCTGAGGTAACGTTCCTCCTGTGTCCCTCTAATGTTCAATTTATGGTTTTCCTAGACCATAAATTACTAGCAGAGAAATGAAGTATTCTAGTTTCAGCAGTAACAACGATTCTTTAAAGTGCAAACTTACTTTTTAAGACAAATGATTATACAGTCTTGAGCAGCAAAGCGTTTTAATTAATATTATAAAACAATAGAAAAACTTATTTTCCTCTCCAAGGGACAAATTCTTAAATTTTTCTGTAAAAACAGCAGAGTTTTGGTGAAAATAGATGTTACGCACAGCGTGATGCATTTTAAGGGTTTAATTTTGTTCATTTAGTATAACAAATGTAGATAACAGCTAATGGAAAACCCACAATATATGAAAATTACATCAGACCAATTTAAAAAGAGGCTTTAATGCAGAAACACTGCTGACTTGACAAACTCCAAAAACACTAAATAGTACAAAGTATTTTTATTTTACTGTACAGTAAATATCTCAATGCACTTCAAATAAGACAAAACTAACTTGTAAGTAACTTCAGCAAAATAAAAGATCTTGTTTTAAGTCAATAATTAATGAAAAGGCAGATTATTTTACTTATAAAATGGGAAAAATGTAAGTGAAATAATCTGCCAGTGGAAAATACTTTTATTTATTCCCTAACAAGGACTTTTGCTGCATGACTTGCACGCCATCTTTTTGCCTATTTCCTGTCTGCATACTTCAAAATAAAAGTAAAAAATAATAATTTCCTGTTGGTCTGATGTAATATTAAAATATTATGAGAATTTTGGGGTTTTTATTAACTTTATGCCAGAATAATCAGAATTAACACTTGAAATAATTAAATAAATTCACTTTTCAGTGAGATCCTAATAGATTGTTTTTTAAACTTAAATGATTATATTTGTACCTGTAATAATAAAAACTGTTTAATCTGAAATCAATCTTGTTAATCATATTGTTTGCTTACAATGTCTATAATCAGTAATTTAATGATGAACGTCCTGTGAGCTGTGATGTAAGTAAAACTGATTATTTGTTCTCGATGATGTCATTTCCTCTCTGTCCCGTCGCTGATGATAAACAGGAAAATAAGGTGATTTGTTTTTCCTCCTGTGTTTTTTCTGACTTGCCGTCAGAGTTTTCCATTCTCTCGCTTTTAGTGAAAACAGGAAATGGGTGCATGAAGTTTTTTCTTTTTCCATTTGCATGCCAGCTTGGATCTGGGTTTGGTGTTGCGTAATTATTCAGCTGTCTTCAGACCTTAACAATTTGCAGAACTTCATGCAAATTTTACATGCAGCCATGTTACCCTCTTAGGAAAAAAATAAACATTTTCCCTCCTTTTTTAAATATTGAAGAACAATTCATCTTCAGTGATCACTTTACACGATTTATTGTGATGTAGAACTATTCTTACATATTCATAGATTATTATTTTATTCTTACTATAATATTTTGTTTTGTTTTTTGTTGTTCCAAAAGCTGAAAAATACAATAAAAAACACATGTAGAGATAAACCTGTTGCTCCATAAAGTTTGCTGAGTTCTGCTGGTGGAGGCATTTCTTTGATTCTCATGTTTTGCAGTTTCACAGTGTGACGTTTGAGTAGGGATGCACGAGATATCGTCACTAACATCGGTATCGGCCGGTATTAGTTTTAACATATCGGTATTGATTTCATTAAACATAAATAAACTGGGCCAAAATAAAATAAACAATCTTGTTGCCATTTATTTCTGGAGGTTTGTCAAGTGACGGTAACAGAAGCTGCATTTCCGTTACAAATGTGCACAAAACTTTGTTAGTACACTAATGTTAAAAAATACAATTTCACAGGTGCAGTGTTTCCATTAAATAACAAACTCAGTTAAAATCTCAGGTGAATACGTTTGTTCAGGCGATAAATCATAAATAAACAATAAACGTCATCCTCCAACTACATCCTGCTGCTCTTCGTCTTCTTGCTGCAAAGCAGCAGTGCTACCAACTGCGCCACTGTGCAGCCCTATTGCACATCACAGCAGTATTTATATCAATATCGGTCCAGATTTTCATATCCGTGCATCCCTGTGTTTGAGTGTTTGACTTGATCTGAGCTGAATTTCTTAACTTGACCTTTAGTTTACCTTCTGACTCCTCCATGTTTCTTGCAGCATGTGAAGCTGGGCGCTCTCCGCGACCCCCTGCTGGACGACCAGGGCGACTTCAACAGGATGTGCGTGGCCATGAAGAAGATCGGCCTGAACGACACGGAGAAGCTGGACCTCTTCCGGGTCGTCGCTGGCGTTCTGCATCTGGGAAACATCGACTTTGAAGAAACTGGGAGCTCCTCAGGTGAGAAATGAGCAATAATCAAGAATATTTTATTATTTAGTCTCCAAGAAACAAAAACCCTGGACTGGACAATCTGTTCATTCCACGGCTTTATAAGCATCATTCATTTCCACCTTTTATCTTTTTTCCATTTTTTACAATTGATGAACATGAAGTAGTTTATTTTGATTCATACCAACGTTTTTCAACATTTCTTCTGTCATATTTGGACACAAAGCTTCTGTAAACATCCATTTTAAAGTCCTGCCATAGATCTTTCAGTTAGATTGGGTTCTGGTTTCATCTAAACCATTGTATTGTTGCTCTGGCTGCACTTTTTGTGCTGGAAGACTAACCTTCACCCCAGTCTCATGTCTTCGGCAGCCTCTACCAGGATCATCCTGGATTTACCTTCGTTTATCTTTCCATCAACTCTGACCAGATTCTCCTCCACTGCTGAAGAAAAGCATCTTCACGCCCTAAAGCTGTTTCATCATAGCGATGTTTGCTGTAACTTTCTTCTTCCCATTCTCCCATAAAGTGCAGAGTTGTGCAGTGCATGACTTAGATCCCCACATCTCAGAGTCGAATCTCTGCAGCTCCTCCAGAGTTGGTATCAGGAAATGATCTAAATCCAAATGTTTGGAAGCATTTTTAGGTTATTTGTAAAAAAAACATTTGAAATGTATGGGGGGGGTTTTCCCACGATTATACACTGTTTTCTGTTCTAACTCCTAAAATCACAATAAAATACTTTGAGTTTCGGTTTTAATACAAGAAAATTTCTTTTCTGAAATTATTTACATGATAAATTCAAATCAGCTCAACTTCCGTTTTGATGTTTAATGTTTTTTGAACAATACTCTACTTTATATCTGGGTTTCGGTTGTGCTTGGTTTTTGTTTCAGTTTTATTTATTGCTTTTGGTTGTCGTGTTTTATTTTGGATATTTAAAATATCTTCCTGTTCTGGAGATAAGTGACCTTTAAAAAATGAAACTTTATGGTGAACTTGCATTATTATTCTATTATCGATATAAGTAATATATCGTCTATCACAATAATTTATTGTCCAGTAAAATTTGATATTGTGACGAGCCTAATCTTTCAAGACGTTGTGTATATGTTGCATTTTGTCACGGTTTTATTTCAACTAAGTAGATAAAAGTTGTCTTTTTAAAAATCTAAGCGGTATTTTCATAAATTTTTGTAACTGAAAAGTAGATTGTAGACCTTCAATACCACTGCAACTTAATCTGAAGAGGTAATAAAAAATGGAGATGCTGCTGTTGATCTCTTTACTTTTACTGGTCAGTTTCTTTATGTTGTCCGTTGTGAAAGTTGTGTCTCTGTTTCGAGACTCCAGTAAAAGCAAAACACTATAAGGACGCCTCAGTTATGAGGTTTTGTTGTTTATTTATTTACTTTATTGCTTTTGCTTCCAGGTGGTTGCACCATTAAGAAACAGTCGGACCAGACGTTGAAGTTCTGCGCAGAGCTGTTGGGTCTGGACCAGGACGACCTGCGGGTCAGCCTCACAACTAGAGTTATGCTCACGACAGCAGGGGGCGCCAAAGGCACGGTTATCAAGTAAGAAAACCAATCCTGCTTCAGTCAAAAGGATAAACTTTGAGGTGATTTCAGTGAAATAATCAGAGTTAAGCTGAAGGAGATGTTTCTCTTTTTCCTAATCTGTCTTTCTAAATGCCCTGTGAGTTAAACGAGCGTATGCAAATGAGGATATGATATTAACACTGTTCCTCTGTACTTTGGTGGTGATGCCATGTTTGGTAGATGAATATTTCAGAAGGGGCCAGCTGCTGGCCTGGCCTGGAAGTGTTTCCTCCACATCAATAATGCAGCTTGTGTCTGAGGAGGCAGGGGAGCGTGGCTGCGGTGCGCTGAAGCCCCGGTGTCTGGGGAGCAGGTGGAGCTTTGTTACCAAGCTGCAGATACATCCAGGCGTCCCCTGGGAGGGAAAAGTCTTTTAACTCATCAGATGAAACATTGCAGCCAATAAAATTACCTGTCATTGAGAGCAATTGTTTGTTTGTAAATGTAAAAACAAGAAAATCTGCTAACAGGCTGATTGTTTTAGATGGGCTTTTGTATCTGAAAGGCTTTCTGAGCCGAATAACAAAAGGAAGTAGGAGGAAAAGAGATAAAACGGCTAAAGAGGCTATTTTAAATTAAAATTCAGTTTCTTCCCAGCTGGGACAGCTCAGTCAAACTCTTTGACCTGCACTTTGTGAGATCAGGCAGCCTCTGTGAATAATTCGAACATGAATGGCGAGAAAAGCGCCATTAGAGATTCAGGTAGGGTTCAAAGTTCAGGTTTCTTTTAAAACTAAACTCCTAGCTGGAATATTAAGCTCCAAGCAACTTGAAAGATGCCACTTTAGAAATGGGGCTGATTTGGAAAAAGTGAAAACAGAGCGTTGCTGTCCCAGTTAGACTTTCTCTCACTGCCCCATTTTTTGTGTCCCTCCAGGGTTCCTCTGAAGGTGGAGCAGGCGAACAATGCTCGGGACGCGCTGGCCAAGGCCGTGTACAGCCGCCTCTTCGATCATGTGGTCAAGCGTGTCAACCAGTGCTTCCCCTTCCAGGCGTCCTCCAACTTCATCGGCGTGTTGGACATCGCTGGGTTTGGTAATGACAGATCCGCTCTGAGAACTCAGGCTCACTACGGCCTAGAAAAAACATTAAAATGTCTGCGTTTGAAAAGTGGAAAATTTGCTAGAAAAAAATAAAACATTTTTAATTAATCTCAAAAGTTTTCTAGGAAAACTTGAAGATTTCTGAGCTCCAAAAGTCAAATATTTGCAAGACAAAAAAGTCGAAAAATTTTAGATTAATCTCACAAATTTACTAGAAAAACGTTGAAAATATCTGAGTTCTGAAAATTTTGAGATTGATTTCAGAAATTTTCTAGACAAAACAAGGAGCTTAAAGTTGAAATTTCAGGGAGAAAATAACGAGATGAATCTCAGAAAATTTCTTTGAAAAAGTTTTGCATTTCTGAGCTCCAAAAGTAAAAAAATTCCTTAAAAAAAAAAAAAAAAACTCAGACATTTCTAGAAATTTTTAGATAAATCTGAGAAAAATGCTGAAGTTTCTGAGTGTCAGAAGTAAAAAAATAAATTTTAGTTCAGAAATTTCCTTGTTTTTTCTGAGATTAATCTCAAAACATCTGTATAGTCTGGCAGGAATTTAATCCCTTCTCTTTATCTTCAACATCCTTAATAGGTTGTTGTACTTTTAACCTGTAATTTGCCAAAATTTGCATTTCTTTTCTCTTGTCTCTTGTTGAGGAGGATGTTGCCTGTGTGTGTGGCCTGATTTTTAATTTAGCTAATATGATGCGTAAACACACTCCTCACCAGGCATCTTGTTGGAGAAACTCATTTCCCCGTTCCTATAATTAATATCAGCTTTGCATTTATCTGTCAGGGTTTTAATTGAAATGCATCTTCTGTTTTTGGATCCTCTCAGAATACTTTGAGCACAACAGCTTTGAGCAGTTCTGCATCAATTACTGCAATGAGAAACTGCAGCAGTTCTTCAACGAACGCATTCTCAAAGAGGTGGGTGATGAGCCAAACGCAAAAAAAGGAAACATTGTTTGCATGCAGACGATCTTTCTCTCACTTTGCTTTCCTTTTTGCTTTCTGCGCCCACATTTCCTTTGAGCGTTCCCATTAGAGTGCTAATTTCAGCTTTTTTCCTCTCCTGTAATGTCATTTAATTAGTGGCTGTCAATTCTGGTTCTGCTCAGTACTTATTATATAAAAGTTGTTAGTCTGAAGCTTGTTGGATTGTTTGAAAACCTGGAAGAGTTTTGATTTCTGTGTGTTTGGTGGTTACAGGAGCAGGAGCTCTACCAGAAGGAAGGGCTCGGGGTGAACGAGGTGCATTATGTGGACAACCAGGACTGCATCGGTAAGTTTCTCACTGGTTTTAAATCCTCAAACTTTTAGGATATTTGTATTTATTTACATGAAAATTTGGTATCATTATTACAGTTTGTAAATTCATCATCAGTTCTGTTTTGCTCTTAGTGCAACAACTTCAGAGTGTAACGATGCGTATTTAACTAACGGTTAATTTGTTTTCTTGCATATTAATTTTGTAATAGATTCAGTTACATTGTTCATTTGTGATTAATTATGTGCTTCACAGCAAGCAATCTCTACTACAAATATATAAAAAAAACTGTTTTTATGTTATTGATAAAATTATTTACATGTAATCTAGGGCTGCAATAATTATTTTAGCAATTCTTTAATCTATTGATTATTTTTGACAATTTTCTGTTTAAATCTGTTTTACACAACATTGGAAATACATTAAAATATGAACAAAAACGAAAATATTAAATTCCTTTTTTAAATAAGAAAATAAAAGAAATTAACACAGTGAGCATTTGATTATTTGTAGCAAAAGATGCATCTGCAGCTAAAAAATGTTCCTCATATCAACAAGATTTAATATCAATATGGAGAAAAGCTAATTGTTGACAATATTCCAGATTAAGAGATTAAAAACTGGACAGCAAAAGGTGATTATTAGATTTATCACAGAAGCTAACATATTTACAAAGCTTTTTTTATTTCATCTTAAATGCAAAATGTTTTTTACAGTTTTGGGTAATTATTTTTCTGAATATGTTGTTCACTTTTTTAGCATGTATTCTCCAGTTAATGATTAATCAATTACTAAATTATTTCAATAATCGATTTAAGCAATAAATGACTTTAAGTGAAATGTAATTTCTATGCAAACAGACACAGAATTATTTTGAATGTACAGTGAGAGAGTTAAAGAAAACTTTTATCCATTGACACAAATGGATAAACCAGAAGAATACATAAAATCTTATTTTAAGAAGAAGAAACCTGAATTATTCAGAGAATTCCCTCAAATACCTGCAGCACAGTAGGGGAAAAAATGAGACAGAATGATGCTGGTTCAATGGGAAGATAAAAATAAAAAAATTGGAGCAACGTAAAACAAAACTTCATGGAATAACAATGTTGATGCTGCACATAAAAGCATTTATTGCAACATAAACATGTTGAGCAGCTAACTTGAAATCAAGAAGAAGAAATCCTGAGATTGTTCATCACTTGGCGCTTTTTGATTTATTTTCTCCTCTTTCTATTTGTTTCTGAGGTGATTCAAATACTGAATTAGATAGAAACCAGAATTTGCAGTATTAATGCTGCTTTAATCATCCATCCATCCATTTTCTTCCGTTTATCCGGGTCGTGGGGGTAGCAGCTTCAGAAGGGAGGCCCAGACTTCCCTCTCCGCAGCTCCAGCTCCTCCGGGGGAATCCTGAGACGTTCCCAGGCCTGCTGGGAGACATCGTCCCTCTTGTCCCTCCAGCGTGTCCTGGGTCTTCCCCGGCCCTCCTCCCGGTGGGACGAGCCCGAAACACCTCACCGAAACATGCTTTAATCATGTACAGTTCTATTGGAAATCAAAGCAACAAATGCATAAAATATTAAAGCTGTCAGAAATGTTATCTTAGTATCCATTTACAGTAACTATCACTGAGAATTTGACTTCTGCTTTACATGCGTGCTATTATTATTAGAAAATGCCTCTAACGAAGCTAAGAAATGGTGTTTCTATAAAGTGTTGCAATGACTTCATCCCTCATATCCGCCCAGCCACGCTGCTTTCACCTGAATCCTTCCTCTGGGATCCGCGTCACAGCGATAAATAAATACGTGACAGAAACGCAGACTTCCTGTTACTCTCCAAGCGTCCCTCTCTATTTGGCAGAAGGGAGAAGGTGCGATGAGTTTCAGAGGGTTTTTTACGGCCCTCCGGCGCCGTGAAAAGCTCAGATTACGCCTCTTGTTTTGGTTCCGTTTGTCCTCGAATCAATCCTGGAATTAATGAGTTGAAGTAGTCCACGTACCAAGGTGAATGAGTTTGATTTGTATTTCAAAGGTTGTGATTATTCAGGTGTGAGGCTAACTGACAGCAGTGAATAACATTTATGACTTGCAAATGACCGTTTGGGAGGGCCATTAATTCACTCATCAATCTTCTCCATTTATGCACAGGTGCTTGCTCATGCTAATTTTTCTAAGGTCCTTGGCTGTAACATTATTCTCTGAACAGCATGTTGGATGAATAATTCAAACATGCGTCTAAATGAGCATCCAGGAACATCTTTTATACTTTTTAAATAATCAAATTCAGAAATGATGAGCAGTGGAGGTTTCACTGAATCCCAAAGTCAGAAAAAACAGTTTGTGATTTTGTAATTTCTGTGTTATAAATGATTGAAAATCGAAACTGAAGCCACTGTTGCATCATTTACTATCTTGCTTGTGTGTTGGGAAACAAACTGGATCTTTTTGCACCATCAAGTTTGTCTTTCTTTTTGTGTTCTTCCAATTTGAATAGTGCATGTTCTTTGGGATCAAGGGAGTGGAGTTAATGTTCTGCTGCAGAAATAGCAGAACATGATACATCTAAGCCTGTCACAGTAATCAATTAATTGCATAATAAATGATTAATTTCCATTCTGATGAATAATATTCTTTTGAAGAGCAATTTTGATTTCAGACTTTCTAATTAATATTATTTACGGTTCTGTCTGTGTTTTTATTTCCTTTTTAGTTTTTGATTGTTTTATTTTGGATATTTAAAATGTCTTTCAGTTCCAGTGTACAAAATTAAAGATTACTAGTCTTTGATAGGGCAAACTTGCATTATTATGCCATTATCAATCAAAGATGGTCTCAAAACAACAATATTATTGTTTATCACAATAATTTCTGGTACATTTTGGTTGCTGCATCACCATCTTGTACTATTTATAGTTTTTGATCATATTGAAGGATTAACAAACCATCATAGATTCAATTTTAATGCTCCATGAGCTCTAAGTGTTCAGATAATTATTAGCTGAAATATTAAAAAATAGGTCATGTTGTCAGTTTCACTTTCAGTTCCAAGTTTCCAGAAACTTGATTGAAGACGGAGCGCCGCCATCTGTCTTATCTGATGATAAAATGGTTGAGGCTGCAGTGATAAATCAAACCTAGGCCAGATTTAGACAAAGTTTATAAGTACATATAAATACTTTAATAACATTTTAACTTGATTCTGGTGCATTTTTCCTAAATAAGCAACGTACAAACTATAATTTAAAAAAAAAAAATCTAAACACATTTGAGAAACAAGGTAAAAATAAAACACAATTTCAAGATGGAATCTAAAACCAAAGTATTGGTTTTGTATTGATCCAATATTGGTATTGATGTTATCGGTATTTTGGATGGAAGTTTGTTAAATTACTTTGGACAGTATCCAGGTAGTTTTATTCTGATGTATTTAGTTTTATTTTGATTAATGTAATTTATTTGACACAATCATGAACCAATTTATTGAAACTGGTCTGAAAGGTTTTTTCAGACAAAAAACATCATGTCTCACAATATCAGCAAAGCAAATCATAATCCCTGATTAGCATAAATTACTGGACCTTAAGTGTAAACATAAGCTGTAATTCTGTGGTGGATCTTTACATTTCGGTCCAGATCTTGTGGAGGCGAAGCTGGTGGGAATCCTGGACATTCTGGATGAGGAGAACCGGCTTCCTCAGGCCAGCGATCAGCACTTCACATCGGCCGTTCAGACCAAACACAAGGATCACTTCAGACTGACGGTCAGACATTTGGGCTCGTTTCTTTTGGCCTCATTTCTGGTCTTTTTGGTGTTTTGGGAAAATATGACCTCACTGTATAATAAAACATTCAGTTTGATGGAAGATTTCTAGTGAACATAATTAATTCTCATCCACTTGCTGTTTGAACTCAACTTAAACTAGTGGCGTGAACTTTTGGATAGAAAAACTGCTTAATGAGTTCATCTATTTAAGTTGAGCCAATTTAAAAAAAGTAAAGTATTTGGCAAGTTGTGATTATTTTGTTAATGCTTTACGTTACAGATGTTACTCTATTTCTGTTAAAGCAAACCTGCAAATCAAAGACAAATAATTTCAGCATTGAAAGATAAACACTTTATTTGCTGCTTTGGTCTCAATTTGTTCTTTTTTTGAAGGATATTTTTGCTTATAGAGACTTTATAATTCATTTTATTTGTTGTTTCTGCTGTTCTGTTTATTTATTTTGCATATTTAAAATGTCTTCCTGCTCCAGTGTTAAATATTTGTTAGAATTTAAAGTTTATTGATCTTGCATTACCATTATATTACTTGAAAATTTATTACAGAAAAATTCCTTATCATGACAGGTCAGTCTGAGCTTCTGTACAACTAAACTAAATTTATCAATCTATTTTAGGTTTGTAATACTGAATTCGCACATCGCAACTTCACTGTTTAGTTGCGTCCTGCAATGATTGATTCTTTTGAGTCAATTGGTTTGCATAGGTTTAAGTATAAAGAGCCTATTTTCTGTTCTTGGTGTCTTTGTGATCAGTCAGTTTTGCAGTTCTGTGAGTGACGCACGGCCCCAGTCCCTCCTCCGGTCGCCGTCTCTGTCCTTATTGTTTGCCTGATTATCTGCTAACATGAAATTCTTTAAAGAACGTAGCCTTGACACTTATTCAAGCCCACCATTAGAGGTGTTCTAGCTGCAGCCAGGCCATTGTTGTCTCTTAAATGAAGACTATTCTGTGCATTTAATAGAGGGAAAAATTATGCTTGACTGTGCTGTGAGCCAACATTACTCCACATCTTCTGCAGCTTTTCAGACGCTCGTTTTTCCTCAATCTTCCAGCAATTTCTGCCTCCGTTTTTTTTTTTTTCATTGTTGATTCTGAAGAATGATCAATGTTTGGACCCTTTCACAGCACTTAAACTCGACGAGATGAAAGTGGCATTCAGAGCCGTCTATTCAAACACAATCATTGAATAAGTACAACGAATCCTTGAACAAAGTTTTAAAGGATGTGCGTATTCTTAAAGTGTAGCTCTCGCTCATCTCAACGCAAAGGACATAAAAACAGGTTTGGCAAAAATTCCTCCAATCCAGATGATATTAACCAAAATGTGTGTTTCCTTTCCCGCTCAGGTGCCCAGGAAGTCAAAGCTGGCAATCCACAGAAACCTTCGAGACGACGAAGGTTTTATGATCCGCCACTTTGCAGGAGCCGTCTGCTATGAAACGGTATTTATGACGTGAATATTTTTTACCAAGAGTTGCTATTTATGTACAAGTTTTCACACCCTTTGTTTTCTCACTTTAACGTATTTTATTGAAGTTTGGTGTGAGAAAGCAACACAAAATGGTGTAAAGGTGAAGGGAAATAAGCCGATAAGTGTTGAACGCTGCAGCTGAAGGTCTGAGTATCTTTACTAGCTTTGCTCATTTTGAGATTTACATTTTTTGCCGTTATGTTTTGCAAATTTGTTTGGACTCGATATGTTTGTACAGAAATTTAAGCAATTTTTAAGACTTGCTGTAAATTTTTCATCGGATTTAGAAACATTGCATTGTATGTCGTTATAATAAATTTCTTATCATGATAAAAATTCTGATTTATCGTCACAATAAATTATAATTAGTGATGTTTTAAAAAAAAGCAAAACTGTCAAGGTTGGTAATTTCACAATTTTCTTCCACTAGAGAATCAATAAAAATCAATACATTTAAAATATGATTAGATGCAGATACAGTGACATAAATCACACGTTGTGTGTTTTTTACATATTGGTATGTATTTCAAGAGAAGTATCTGAGCTGGTGGGGCTACAAAAGAATTATAAATATTTATTATTGTCACTTTTGTTGTTATCACAATAATATCACACAATATCATGTTAAAATTTTATCTATTTTCCCTCTAGGATGAATTAGTGAAATGAAAATTTCATGTCCGTGTCGTCCACCAACTCATTTAATCTGTTGATTCTCCAATCTTAGACAGACGGAAATGTTTGCTCAAAATAGTTCTGACAACTACTGTGTTCAAGTTTGCAACAGATTCAAAATTGGACTTTGACTAGGCCATTCTGACACATGTATTTGCTTTGATTTAATGAATTTAATTTTAATTAAACACAAAATAAGTCAGATTATTATAGAAAAAGGAATGCATAAATCACTATAGATCCAAAACGCATCAGTTTGAGTTGGTGTGTCAAATCCTGACGTTTGGGGTAGTGAATATTTTGAGTTATCGAATATTTCCGTCGCATATAGAAACTTGTTGGTACGTGCAGAACGTATCCCATTCTTCACTGGGTTTAACGCTCCATCAGTATGTGGCAAATGAAGCCTTCCACTACATAAATGAATGCGAATGCGCTTGTGTTGACAGACGCGGTTTGTGGAGAAGAATAATGACGCCCTCCACATGTCCTTGGAGAGTTTAGTGTGTGAATCAAAAGACAAATTTGTTCGAGAGCTGTTTGAGAACTCCAGCACCTCCAAGGACTCCAAACAGAAGGCGGGCAAACTCAGCTTCATCAGCGTCGGCAACAAATTCAAGGTCAGTGTCGCAGGTCGCACCTTTCTGCACCAATCGGCAACTTGGAAAAACTCGGAGGTCATAATTTTCTCTTCTTTTTTTCAAATTAAAAAGTGAAACATCACTGTATCATGACTTCTTTCGTTTTCACTGGCACAAAAACAAATTAAAGCCGTCATATTTTTATGAAAAAAGTAGAAAAGATTATTGTAGTTGTGAAAAGCCTCAGTTGTTCATTTTTGAACGTTTTGTACTAAGTGTTTTCTATTTTGGTTTTCAGTTACAAAGATGAGAATTTTATCCAGGTTAAGTCTGATTTTGACTAAATGAAATGAGAGAAAGAAAAACAAACAAAATAACTGTATAACAAAAGGAAACTGTCTAAATGACAAACATTTTCTAATTAAGAAGCTACAAGCTCATCAATGATAATTTTAGTTTTAAAAGGGCCACAAATGGCTCCTCGATGGCTCCTGCCTATTTAAACAGGAGCGCCACATATTAAATTGTGGCGCTCCTGTTTAAATATGTGCAAGAAATTATTTTCTCATATTTTTTTCCGTTAAACCCAAAATTCACATATAGAAAAAAAGATGAGAAACTTGTATTATTTAAACGATTTGTATCATTGTAACTAATTTTTTTTTACTCGCCACATCGATCCCTGACGTTAAATTGGCATTAAGTAAGGCTGAGGCTGCAGTGGAGTAGAAGTAAAACATACTGCCACCTGCAGGTGGGAGGTAGCATCACGTAAACCCAATGTTTTCATCATTTTTGCAAAAATATTTGCAAAAAATATGCAACTATGCATTAGGGGGAAAAAAGCATGAGCTGTTGATTCTGTGTAAATTTCTGCAATTGCAAAAATCTGGAGGGACTGAGCATCTATCTCAAATTACAGAATAATGAACTTTAATTGTTTAGTTTTACATGTATTTGGGTCCAGTTGTTACTTTTTGTCTCTTAATAAATTTTTTGATCTGATTTAAACATGAAGCATTTCATTTACAGATATCTGATTGGTTTTACATGTGCAGGAACTTTGACTAAATTAAAGTTTGTGAAATCAGAATGTGAAATCCACCCATTTTCACTTTCTCTCTGTTTTTTGCTGCCTCTAATCTCTCTAAGCTTCTTTTCAGGCTAGTAGAAAGTGAGCTAACTCTAATCTCCTTTCCCCTCTCCTTCCTGTTTCTCAGTTTCTTGTCTTTAATTCTGACGTTCCTCTTAGATTTCCTCCAGTCTCACCTCTTTCCTCTGAGAAAACCTTCCTTGCTGGATAGATCTGGGAAAAGTCAGCTTGAGGTATAAAAACAGGGAGTTTTAAAGCAACAGCAATGGAAAGTAAAATAAAACAGTGTTTTTTCTTTTTGTTTTTTTTTTTTAGAAGCAGAAGAAATCAGCTTTCATTCAGATCAGTTGCATATAGATAAGCTCTAAGCTGAGCAACACTTATTTTGTCATCAACATTTATGTCCATTTCTTTATTTTTTTCAGGAAATGTTTGTAATTCTGTTTAGAACTAAAACAATTAATCTGATTAATTATGATAAGTTGATTATTGAAATCAAATTGTTCAAATTCTGTTAAAAAATATTCTATCTTGCTTATTTCTCTCAAAATCTTTGTGGGATTTTGTAAAAGTAGCCCAGGAACTCGCAGAACGTTCATGGAAACTGAAAAGTAAGTTGGGATCTTGCAGACGTTTTGTTATATCTCGCAAAACAAGAAGAAGTTTTTGAAGATCTGAAAAAAGCAACTCAAGATCTCACAAAAAAACTTTAAATATGTGGAACTTCAGAGGAAAAAACTCTGGGACATTTTTGAGATCTTCCATAACAACTTAAGATCTTAAAAATGTTTGTGGGATTTTGTTAAACTGTTGTGGGATCTCAGAAAAGTAACTCAGGATGTACACTGCAAAAACATAAAATCAAATACCAAAAGTATTTTTGGTCTAGTTTTTAGTTTAACTACTTCCTTACACTTAAAATAATACAAGATCAACTGAAAAATAACTTTTCAGCAAGAAATAAATCTTGTTTTAAGTCAATAATTAATTCCAACGGCAGATTATTTCACTTACAGCATGAGAAAAACCGTTTTACGTTAATTAAGAAATTATTTCTGTTTACTAAATAACAGAATAACCAAATATGTAATTTAGTATTTACTTTTAATTTGGATAGAATTCGGAAAGTTACATACTTCTCCTCAATACACTTCAAAAATACCCTTTCCAAAGCAAATTAAAAACTACAGAAAATAAGACGTTTTTCTTTTGTGACATCTCTCAAAATTAACTCTGGACTTTAGAGAAATATCTCTTTTTTTCTCCTTGAACTGTTTATTTAATTTTAAAATCATTATGACTCTTATTTTAAAACTTCTGCCTAAAGTTTTTCTCCTTGCACAAACAGACACAACTGAACCTGCTCCTGGAGAAGCTTCGCAGCACGGTGAGTCCAATGTTTCTTATTGTGAGTTAAAATGAGGCTGGTTGGCGTCACGCAGGCTGAACTGGATCTTCTTCATGATTCATTTTGTGTGCAGGGCTCCAGCTTCATTCGCTGCGTGAAACCGAACCTGAAGATGGTCAGCCATCAGTTCGAAGGAGTTCTGATCCTCTCGCAGCTGCAGTGCTCAGGTAGGAGAAGGGAAACTAAGTTTATGACAAAAAACAGAACAGGAATTTTATCTTATATACAGTAAACGATAAAATACACATATAACTTTTTACTAGTTTACTCCAAACTTGATATGTTGAATTTAAATTAAAAAGCTTGTTTGTTATGCTTTGGGAAATGCATGTTATCTACGAAGGTTTTTAAGCTTCACATCAATAATATCTAGAGATAGAAAGATCCATAAGACATTTTTATTTCTCTTTTTATTTTCTGTTGTTTTGTATTTTACTTGTTATGTGGCTGTCATTCTATTTAGATAAGATAAGATAAGATTTGTCATTGTCATCCACAGATTACAACGAGTTTGAGATTGTGCTTAATCCGAGTTGAGGTGCAAAATATACAGTATACAATATACATATATACATAAAAAGATAAAGAAATAAATAGTGCAAAAGGAGAGAAATAGATAGCATGAGAAGATGGTTGCTGCACCTGGAGGTGTCGCAGAGTAAACAGAATTACATTTTAACAAGTGATGTCAAGAACAGAAGTTGTTATGCCTTTGAATTTAGTGCCATGATTGCCATCG
>CAEFZX010028216.1:0-32104 GCA_903066825.1 Alfaro cultratus | reverse complement strand
AAGTTTTTAAATATAGATAGTTATATATTGACTTTCATCCAGTTTTTATAATTTTAAATAAATAAAATTAAACATATATATATATATATATATATATATATATATATATATATATATATGTTTTTGTTTCTTTTGTCCATAAATGTTCCCTTGTATATAAAATTATGTCTAATTTTATATACAAACTAGTTTTTGAGGTGGTTGGTCAATTTCCCCAACTGCCATTTCATGCTCTTGGAGTTTTGATTGTTTCATACATGTAAGTTTTTCACGGACAAAAATGAGACATAATGGCCATGTGATCATTTGTACCCACTTTGACAGACTCCTAGTCTCTCATATTTTATAACTGAACTGGTTTGATCTTCCTTCCCTAAAAAATGTTTTACCACACACAAAAAATTACCTAAAATGTTAATTTAATTATACTAGAACTGTATGTGGCAAAGCAAAACAGTCAAAAAACTGGAGAAAGAGGTGTTGGACACATGCTTGCTGTTGTTGTGTCTAAAATACTTGGCGTCAACGGTCAGCTTAGATGTGGGGCGATGGCATAATTTTCAAAAAAGTTGCATATGTGTTATCTAAATAAAAATAAAAAAAATTAACAGTAAAACGAAGGAAAAACAATCTTTGAAAATCTAGAAAATTCCATGTGGAAGAATATTAGTTCCTTAAAATATATGAAACACAGATATATATATATTTTTATTGGCCCAGGTCAGCCCATGCTGAAGACCGCCCCTATCAAACCCCCTGAACAGGAACCAGAGCCAAAACAAACACAAGTAGTTTGTAATGCAATGCATGAAATTAAACTGAACATGAAATTTGAGCATTTCACTTTTACATATAAATACGGGCATTTGGGCAAATTAATCTCAGGCCCCATTGGTTTCATGTCTAGCAACGCCCCTGACTAAAGTCAATCAGTTCTGCACTAATGATCAATAGATGCTGATGAAAAAGGGCGTTGCCAAATTGAAAATAGGTTTTCAGCGCATGTATTGTCTTTGTGTCCGTCTGTCTGTCTGCAGGGAACAGCGAAGACAGTTCGCTGACCTGAAGTTAACACCTCCACGCATTCGCTCAGAGTTGACTGGAGGAATCTCCATAATCTCCCTAATCGCTTTCCTCAACATCTAGGTTGCTCTAATGCCGATCCTCACGAAAGCGGGTCAGATAAACAGCCCGGTTCTGCTCCACAACACAATCTTCGCTCCTGTCAAAAACAATCGGCGCGCCCCCACGAAAAGTTTGAGGAGCTGCGTGTTTTTAGCCCACGCTGTGATCCCTAAAAAAAAAAAAAAAAAAAACTAAACTAAATCCTCACAGACTCCCAGGTTCACAACTTTACAGGACGTCTTCGTTTCGACTTTCTTTGAACTCACCCATTGTTGTTAAAAGTTTCCGAACGGGCACCAAGTGAAAAGCGATGAGCTGAGAAGTTGAGCTCCAGCTACAGTGTCGTCGCGTCCTGGGATGCACACTGACCGCAGCCTGCTCTGCTCCAACACTCACCCACCGCGTCCCGGTGGAGGAGGCAGCGTGGCTGACGTCAACACTGAGGGGATTATTGATGGGAGTCGCAGTTTGGCCCCTCCTCACCAAGAAGTTTGGACCATCATTTGTTATGCTGTCATGTGCGCAAAGTCCAGTCAGACATTCCTTGGTTATCTCACACCAGGCTGAGCAAATACATAGATTTTTATTTTTTTTTTATTATTTTTGTCAAGATTGGGATCTGCTGCTTAAGCAAAGTTTGTTTTGTTTGTGCTACAGTGTATCTATACATTTTGAACTTTTCTCACATGCTGCAGTGTCACAACCAGTTGAGATGTAATGATATCGATCAACTCCAAGAGTGTAATTGTGAACCAAGTTATTGAACTGGTTTTCAAAAGGCTTATATTCAGGCCCCCCAAAACACTTCGCAAAACCAAATTTTCCAACAGCTACAGCTGCAAGTCTTTTGCGGGGTTTTTCCTTAGCAGCATTGCAGCTCCAAAGATTGGATTTTTTTTATTTTTTTTTACCTATCCTCGTTTGCAAAATAGTTCAAGCTCCGTTAGATAAGATGGATGGCTTCTGTAGACATAAATTTTCAAGACTTGCCAATCATTAATTGGATTTAGGTTTTCTTCCAGGATTGTCCGCTATGTTGCTTCAGCTTCACCAACATTCCCGTTCCTTTTTAGAAAAAGGAACTCCCAAAGCATAATGCTGCCACCGCATGTTTCACAGTGGGGATGATATGTTCAGGCTGATGTGGAGTGTTAGTTTTTTGCTCAAACAGACGTATGTAGACAAAAAAACATCTTCCCAGTCTTCACGAACTGCCCATTTCTGCATCTTCCTCAGCCCTGACATGTCTAATATGTTACTTGGTCTTTGTGATACTGTTTGCGCACTGGTTTTCATTAATAAACTGCTGAAGCCTTCACAGAAATGCTGGATTTATACTGAATTTATCTGTTTATTAATAAGAAACATTGAAATTACACAAAGATAGATTTTTATTTATCTGACTGCTTCTGATGGCAGCTGGTTAATTTCAGTGTAAAGGGGGCAGGATACAAATGTTTGCCACTGATTTCTGGTTTTATTCATAAAGAATTGAAAATGTATCATTTTCTTTCCACTTCACAATTATGGAGTCGTCTATGTTGGGTCATATAAAACCCCAAAGCAAAGGATCTAAAATGACAAAGAACTGGACATTTTTGAAACAACTATTACAGCAGGTCAAAAAGCCCCACAAGCTGCAGATTCTGTAAGAACTCTGACCCAAGTCTGACACTCAGGGGTTATCTTAAAATTGAAGTTGTACAGTTGTTTGCTTTTTGATTCATTTTTCTTTTTTTTTTTAATGAAGGATCACATGTTGTACAATGTCTTGAACTTTAAAAAGGTTTCTGTTGCACATTTTAGCTTCATTTTCCACATCTGTATTTAAACTTATTCAGACTGATTTCAGGCCCCACTGTCTTCATGGGTCTTTGTCTGCAGGTTCCTGCTCTTATCCTGGAAAATTTTGCTTTCTGCCAGACAAAGGCAGGAAAAATAAACCAACTCAGTCTCCAAAGAGAGATAAATAAGAAACATAGAGTGACCACAATGACTCAAAATGGCTACAAAGAGATCTACTGTAAATCAGCTAAAATGTAACACACAATAGTCATAAGAATGCACAAAGCACTTCAATGAGACACATGGCTCCCTTAAAGTGAAACAAATGACCACAAAGACATAAAAAAGACATAAAGAGATAAGAAAAGTCTCCCAAATGAGTAGCAAAATGACCAAGACGGCTCTAGAAACATTCAATACAATAAAAATGAGACATTAACAACATTTAACAGATGCACAATGATGGTTTTTATCATTCACAAAAGCCAAAAATGAAATGAAAAACAACCTGAGTAAAATCTAATTTTCCACCAAATCAATAAATAAAACAAAGGCTGCAAAATTGAAAGGAAAAAAAACAACAACAAACATTTAATGACACAAGAAACAAGATGCATCAAATGACCAAATATCATAAAGACATGCTTATAGATTGTATTGGATTTATGTACTGGAAAAAATAATGTGTTTACTTATATTTTATACTGACATCATAATTTTCCTTTCCTATAAATGTTTTCTGAGTTAATATGATTAGTCACAAAGAAAAAATGACCAACTGGCCCATAACAACACCTCCACTAAAAAGCAAGATTTATTTAAAAAGGGACTGAAAATCCCAAATTCATCGCCCCCAACAAGCTGCTTAAAATGCCTGAACTTTCTTTTTTTAATTTTATTTAATTCCCTCATGCTTCATGTTACCTCTGTGAACTGTGAAGGAAAGGCAGGCTTTTCACTAAAGCGAGGTCCTACAAAGAAACAACACCAATCACCATCCATCCAGTGCACTGGTATCCGGTACCCAAGGAGGTCTGAGTACCCCTCCTCCCCTCCTGGTCCAATCCAGTCTTTTCAATGCTGGCCAAGTGGGCAGTTCTCACTGGTTTGTTTCATGGTCAAACAGCTATGGCATCTTCCCAAGATGACAAACTCAAAAGAGGCTGAAAAGCAAGCAGTTTTACCAATCAACTTTAGAGCTAAATGATTGTGCTGTTATTTAATAGGTATTATATTTTGATTTTAACACTTGAACATTTTTCTAAAACCATGTTTCATCTGATCTACCCATCATCAAGTGTCAATGTTAAGTTTTTCATATGTTTTTTTTTTTTTTTCTAACTGTAAGTGTCTAAGTGGCAAAAAGATCTAGTCACTAAAATAGACCAAATTGAAACTTGCACTAATTTATCCACACAGAAATGAGCAAATTTCCTTCACATGAAATGTGCTAAATTGCTACTATTTAACAAAAGCCCTGTGATTTCTACCAAATAATGTATGTTCCCTGTAAAGCAAAGAAATGTCAGTCAATATCTGTGTCTGTGTTTGGGAGCTGCAGCAGGTCAGTGTGTCTATGAGGGCGCTGCTGAATAGAGGATCTGCATGGGAACCTTCCAGCAACGCACTGACTGATACAGCAGCTGGCAGACAGCAGGCATATTAGTGGACTACGTGAAAACAAAGCACATCGGACAATGCCTTTTAATCTCTCATTATACTTCAGGCCCATGCCATGTCATTCACATAACAACACAAGTGGTATTTTAGTCCCTAGGTGGCCTTTCAGTGATTCTAAGGAGGTTCATCTTTATTACCATTGCTTCAAGAACCAACAAGGTGGCATACATTTAGAATGGATAAATTTGAAACTAATTTTACAGTAAAGGCAAATTCAGTAAACCAAAACAGATACTTAAATTTCTTTGATGTGCCTAAACATCTATTTGGTATCTGGATATGTCATTAAATATGCAAATATTTTGTTGTTTAAGCCAAACACTCCACATAAATGATTGAAACATTTTTATTAAAATAAGAACACTTATGATCTCTGCAGAAAAGTTGATGTATAGTGTTACTTCTTACAGCATGGCTACACCAGTCCTACAGTCCAGAGTTCTCCTGTCTGTGGGTTTTCTATGGCTGATTTGATTTCTGCCTGTGGTTTATCAAAGCTTTTTTAGGTTAATTAGTCACTGGATGTGACACTGTATAGTTGTTGGTTCAGTGTGTCTCTGTGTTAGCTCTTTTATTGAGCTGGTAACCTGTCTAGACTGTGATCCAACTTCTTGCCAGTTGGCATCTAGGATAGACTCAGTAAAAAAATAAAGCATCCATGGTTCACCCTTTCTGCTCTCATGTGATAATAGAGGGAAAGAAGCAACCAAGTGCTACCAATCAAAAACAGCTTCCACATCTCTGAACATCTCTAGAAAAACACGCATAAAAACATCTGCAAGACGCTTTGGGAAGCAATTGTTGGTTCCAATCGACATGTGAAGGGTCATGACACAATTTGAAAATAATTTCAAATCCAAGATTTTAAATTGAAGAATTAGCCATGATGCCTTGTGCCATATTTAGCAAAAACTAGCACATCAAGAGAAATTGCTTTTCCAATTCAAGCATAAAAGGGGAAGGATGATGTTTTGGGTTTATTTTGTAGCCTGGGCACCTACAGAACTCTGATCTGTACCACATTATCCCGGACTCAAATGTAAGACCACCTTTCTGACATATGAGGTTTTGCCAGATTTAAGCCATAAACAGGACAGTAGTTCAAGACACATTGGAAATTAAAATGGAGGTATCATAAAGGTCCAGTCTTAGCCATGATTGAGATAGTGTAGATTACTGGGGCCTTAAAAGATCTGTGAAACAAACAGAGTTCAATGAACTGAGAAAATGTTGTAATGATTAGGTCTTCATTACAACATTTTCTCAGTTCATTCCTCCATATTGGTATGAGAGACTAGTGAAGACATGGAAATATCTACTTAATGTTGCCAAAGGTGGCTGCTCAAATTATTAAGTGGTTTGGCTGTTTTTATTGTGACTATATAAAGTCAAGGAACAATTCTTTAAACCAAGACATGTTACCAGACAAGGTAATGTCAGGGATGTGACAGAAAACAAAAGACACTATGGGGAGAAATAATGAGTAACAGGGAAAATAACATAAAACCTTTCAAGAATATTCTGCGGTTTTCAGCTCACTTATTTATTGCCTCACTTGATCGTCTCAAGGGCAATGTCCAATTATATCATATTGACAAATACAACAAATAAGTCACGAACATAATAGCAAAAACCCTACAAGCAATAACTGGAGACAGAGCTTTTCTATGAGCATATTCCTGGCTGTAATTTATGTTGTGTTCCTAATTAAGAGTAAGCACTGTGAAACAGGGTTGCTGGCAAGCATTAGGAGCTAATTGAGGCAATCCTGTGGCACCTAGTTGCAAATAAAGAAAATCTGCTGAAGCTCTAACATAACAGCCACTATGGTTACTAAGCACTGGGAAAATCGCAGATGCTGAAAATGGGCTCAAAATGGGAGGTAGTTTAATGTGTGTCGAGAGTAAAGTTGGCAGTAGATCAAATGCCACAAGAATGAGTTGGACAGCTCTGGCCTGCAGACGATCTTTAGTATGTTACTTCATCACGTAGAACAACTGAATTTTAAAATCCCCAAAGTTTTAAAAAGAAAATAAGAGTCTGAAATGATATAAATATAAACATGAGGCAAATTGTAATACTTCCATCAAGTTATTTTAAGAGTTCCCCGGCGTTCCAACTGGGAATTTCTATGACTCTGGTGGACAAATGTGGAAAAGATTAAATGTAATCAGTTCTAAAGCTTTTCTCTGGTGATTAGAAAGCAAAATGCAAACCTGAATAAAAAAAGCTCCCCTTACCTGTTAGTTGCAAAGTTAGTTTTCTGGATGTGAGCAGAAAAGAGCTTAAAAGGTTGTTCTTGCTTTCAATTTCCAAACTGAATGTATTCCAACACAAATGTTTTGTGGTTCCTTCTGCGGGCAATTATTTGTACAAACAGTTTTCATCCATAACATGGTCGATTTTATCAGTAATGAATGCAACAGAAATTTTAGTTTGAGTTTGTCTGAGTCATCACTGATATAGAGATGTAAAAGCTTTTTATGCTCTGACAATATCTTAAGACTAAAGACATGTCTATTTATTTTCAAAACTAAAATAATCCACTTCAGAGTCTTCAGAGGCTGGATGCGCTCCAATCTCTAATAGGGTGGGGTACACTCTACAAAGGTCAGCAGAAGTTTTTGGACACTTATAAAATGAGTTCATGCATATTTTGATAATGTCAGCTAAAGTAGGAAAGCTCAATGGAAGAAGAAACCATTAAATTTATGGGGTAGGATGTGGCTGAACACATAGTTTTGTTAATGCCTTTGCAGACCTTGAACTTTTTACATTTTGTCATGTTACAACCATCAACTTTTACTTGTTTTCTTGGGATTTTATGCGATAGATCAACACAAAGTAGCAGAAAATTGTGAAATGTATGTAAAGCCTTCGGAGGTTTGCACAAACCAAATATGAAAACCAAGAAACTATAAAAATATAAAGTTTTGGAGACTTTTAAAGCAAGGTTAGCCTCTTAAACAATGTTCCAAGTTAGAGGTTTGCTACTGAGCAGATGGTTCACCTCCTAAATAAAGATTTTAAACTCACAGCCAGAGTCTTTATCTGATTAATCTAAGGGTGCTCTTCTTCTTTTTCTGTCTTTACTTATGTCAGAGAAAGTGAATTACTGTAATCCTTAAATGACCATCCCAGATAATTTTCTCTGTAATAAAATTCCTGTCAGCTTTCTGCACTGTAAAAGCAAATTGGTTTATATGTGCTTAAGTGCACAGCTGGACACTTTTATAAACATAAATATTAATGTCTGCAGATAAATTGTTCCTTAACATGCAAAAGCATGCATCAACTACATGCTGGAACACTGCAGGTATGGGTATAAGTAAACAACGCAATTGAAAATGAGGGAAAGAAAAGCTAGGAAACCAGCTTTGACCTCATGTGGATTACTGTGGGGAACAACATCTGGTTTTCCATTTTAGTAAAAAGGTTGAAAACATTGTTCCACTGGCATCTTAGGGGAGAAAGGGAAGAAATATGTTGTACATGTCTGTTTAGAAAGCCTTTAAAAAGATGTTTAACTGTTCAGCTTCTCTGTATGTAAAATACAAGTTCTGCTTCATGCTTATCAAACTTGCATTCAGTCAAGCTGTTTTTGTGAACTTTGATAGTCTTTGAGTAAGAGATTAGTAACAGTAAAATTTGGTAATGGTCACTGCAACTCAGAATAAAAATTTGTTATACACAAAATACAATGGAAAGAGCTTGGGGCATCTGTTAAACTGCCATGAAATTATGGACCAGGTACAGGTGAAAAATAGTTCTAAAGTTGCCCAACACAGAGAGGATTCTAAATTAATTAATGTTAACAGATGAAAGCTGAATATCTGGACACAGGTTTGTGTTTGGCAAAGCTGGTTCTTCTGAAAAATTGATGGTTCTCAGGTTGTGTGTGTGTGTGTGTGGAAAAATAATTTTTTTGTAGATGTGGTAGCAGGCATAGACAATAATGTTATGCTGCCATCTAGTGGACTATAAAATACTCCTTATGGCATTAATAAACTGCCAGACCTTTTATTTCAGTCCTAAATACATTTAATAATAACAAAAATAAAAATTAAAAATAAATAAATAAATAAATATATGCTAATAATATAATAATAATAACAATAATAATAATAATAATAATAATAATAATAATAATAATAATAATAATAATAATAATAATAATAATAATGATGAACTCTGAGGTACAATTCTGCAAATCGCTGGTTTCTCAATTCCCCAAATTGAATTAGACACTTGAATTAGGAAACAGTTCAAGGGTTTTGAGAGAATTAAATGGATTGCCATTTGTATTTATATTTTGTGTTACCTATATCTAATGTCTTATCTTACACTTTTTACCTGTTGAGCTATATTTAACTACAAATAATGCTGAGGCTTGTATTTTTTTAGTAGTAAGTAGAAAATCAGCAGAAAAGTTATTCTAACCATGGATTTTTGGAGAATTTTTACAGTGATAAGTCATTTTGTTGCAGTTATTATCCATTTATAAAGCTTTCTGGGAACGTGACTGAAATATGCTCACAAACAAATTGCACTCAAACTGTTAATATGTTGTGTTTAGTAAGTGACTCATCCTGTATCATGACTGTCAAAGACACATTTTCTATTGTTTCGACATATGCATTATATAAATATTATAGCCAAAATAGGATACTACTTTTACCCTAATAGAATGGCACAGAGTGTAGTCAAACAAAGTGGAGTCAGCTCCAAGCAGCAACACTCTTGAATCATCTGAATCAGAAATGAAAGCCTGAAAAAGTGTTTGCAACCGTAATTATTAAGAATCAGACTTTCAACAACTTTAGTTATCCTAGAAGTATTTAGAGGTGTATAATACATTTGCTCATATTATTTTTATACCAACAAATTACATTGACAATTGAAATTCAATGCAGATCTTTTAAATGCTTTGTCATTTTTAGTATCAGTTCATGAATAACAGGTTATTATCCACAAAGTTTGAACAACATGGGGCACAAGTTCGATTGTGAACAATTTAGAAAGTAAATAGCACAAGTGGTGGTAGAAAGGCAACTCATAGGTAACACAAGTGTGAGCAGTTTGAACTCTTGTGCTTTGGTCTCCATTTTTTATAGTTTTAAAATCTAACTATGATCTACCAGAAAAAATAAATAAAAGACACAAAAGGAACATTATTTGAAACAGTAATAGAGGTGAGGCGATATTTAAAGCAGGTGGAATTATTTATGGGAGGAATTAGCTTTGGGAAGCCAGCAAGAGGTTTGGACTTTTTTAAGTACAGCTGCAGATTCACGCAAAGGCAAAACAAGCAGTACAAGTAGAAAGTGTGTACATAAATATGTACTGAACTAATTTGTGATTCGTCGTTAAAAAAGAATAATGTTCATTCTTAAAAATAAAAGATGGAAGAAATAATTTGAAGCAATAAATTCTTCACAGCCAGAAATAATAAATTAAACCTTTTGTTGATGTTTATTTTCTCTTCTTGAGAAATCACCAGTCATGCAGGTCACTCATTGTCTTATTTTACCATTTTCTCCTACATTAGTGTTTCATGCAAAGATTTGTTTCCCCATTGAAAGTAATTTGCATGAATTTGAATAACCATTGGGAGATTATCCCCTAAATGCATTCATAACTCTACATTCAAATTCGGGCAAATTGTGTTAGCAGAGAGTCAGCAATCTATGTGCTTTCAGTAGCTTTATGAATTAGATGACTGGGTATGCATTTACATATTGCAAATGCAATCAAACAAACTGGGTAAACAACTTAATAAAGATCTAATAAATTTAATAAAGGAAGCAAATTATATATTATCAAAACATCGGAACTACTAAATAGACAAATACATCTAAAATCTTATAGATACTGTTGGACTAAAAACAAATTCAATTAAGATTAATTAAAAACTAAATGCATTTCTGGCATCAAGAAACAAAATCAACGCTGATTTTTTAATCAGAAATTAAAACAACTTCACTCTAATAAGACAAAATCACATATGAAGAAAAAGAACAGGCAGAAGTCAGTAGAAGTAATAGACAAAACAAAATTAAAAACTGCGAATCCCTTTTCCTTTCTGTACAAATTATCAAAAATACCTAATAAACATAATATTTAAAAAAAACAACAACTGCGAATTAACATCAAAATATATGTCATGTTCTGAGGATGACCCAAATGCAGAAAGACAACAAGCAGCATCAATGTAAAAAAGCAAATTTAATAGAAACTGGAATCCACTAAAAAAGAACAAATAGGGGAAAAAGGGAGTGAGGAGGGGGTCTCTGGATGTCCCTATACCAAGAGTCCAGCACAAAGCAGGGTGACCTGAAGGTCATCCTAATGATTCCCAGGCAGATCTACAGGACCTAGACAAGACATTTCAGAGGATGATGTCATCCCACAGGAAGAGATTCGGATGCTTTGGAGCAGCTCTGTAGCTGCTAGATTAAAGAGTTGATATGTCTGTACCAGCAGAATAATAGAATAAAAACCAAAGCATTTCTGACTCAAAAATGAAAAAGCACATACCACACCAACTCAGGAATCTACTATAAAAACTATAAAATACTCAAACTGAGAATGCTGAGTAGCTGAAATGGTGGATGCTGAGGGTGTAGCCCTTGGGGTCAGTTCCCAGTCTCAGTCTCTTCACTATTTCCTATCCAGCTACTGTTAAATAAATATCACTAGTCTGAAAAATCTGATGCCTCCCTTCCCTCTACTTCCCCCACAAACATGAAACCAATGCCCCTAAAATTAATTTCTGACAGATCTTAAATTTGTTTTCTGAAAGACAGCAATCCTGCTCTGTTGCTTTCAATATCCCAAAAAATAATAATATTTGAAGAACATTAGCTTGATCAAAATGCAAGAACAGAATATATTTTTTTAAAAAATGAATAAAATAGTGGTATAAATTTTTGGAGTGTGAGCATTTTCCAGCATTTGTTTCAAATAAAACAATAATAGCTGGTTATTATGGACAGCCACCTGCTGGCAAACCAATTAGATTTTCTAAATAATTCATTACTTGTGTATCTTTCATTATCACTGCAGATTATTTTTCCCTCTGGAAGTGAAACTGCCAGAATCGAATTTCTTCCTGGTTTCCATGAGCCACACTCCAACTGTATAGCTGTGCTGGCCAAAATCAATGTATTGAACTGCCAGCCATAAATATCTGTTATAACAAGAAACATTTGTTATATTTAAAGACAAGGATGTCAAAGTGAATTGTAGCACCATTCAGGTTTTATAAATAAATCAGACCTAATTGCTCCCACCAGCCTTGCGTGTAATTGTTGCAGGTGTTTATTTATGTTCATTTGTAATTTTACTTTGATGATTTCTTTTATTTGTGATTTTGTTTTATGTGGTAGAACAACACAAAGAAGAACAGAATTGTGTGGCAAGGAGAAAAAAGATATTAATTTTTATTTATTTTTTTAATTGTACAAGTGTAGCATTAGAAGATGGTGCTGTGGCCAGGCAAGACCAACATATTACTTACTGGACTGGATTAAAAAAAACTAAAATCACTCTGAACACACAGTTCCCACAGTAAAAGCCAGAGTTTAGACGGGAGACAGACGGTGCTTAATAAAGAGAAATCCTAGAAGAAACCTGTAAAAGGTTGCAAAAGACTTGAGACTGACGGTTTTTCACCCACAAGATAAGGAACCAAAACATGTGAATCTACAATGGAACGGTTTATTTATGTGTTAGAATGGTTCAGTCAACCTCTAGATTTAAACCTTGTAAGATTTAAATACTGCTGTTTGCAGATATTTTCTGTGATCGAGCTTGAACTATTTTGTAAAGATGAATGCTAGAAACATATTCTATGAAAGACTTGTGTCAAAAAAGTGGCTCTGTTAAGTTTGGGGGCTTTAATACATATGTAGACCACAATTTTCAGATTTTAATTGCAAAAATGCATTGACAGTCGTGTATCATTATCTTTTCCTCCATTGTTATGTGCTATACATTGTGTTGGTCTATTACATAAACCAAAACCAAAATTTTGTGGTTTTACTGACAAAATAGTATTAAGCGCACAATACCTTTCAGCAAACAGGACGTAATTTCCATTAGTTTTGCACTGGATATTGCCGTCAGGCTCTCACTTCTTGTTGTCTCGCTTGGAAAGAGAAACCACCGTGAATTTTATTAACACATTGTGCAGTTTTGCTTTTACACTATTTGTTATTTAGGTTGACGACGCTGTTTATGCATTCTAGCCTGCAGCTCCTTCGCATCGTGGGGAGCTGGGCTCTCACATTCATAACAGTGTGGTAGATTCTCGTTTGCTGACCTGGTAGGAGCAAAAAGCCATTACCAATTTTAATTATTTTACCAGACGCTTTTGAATGCTGCACCGATTACAGTTTTATTCCATATGTGGCTACTTAGAAAACACATAAAAAAAAGAGTTAAATATCACATTTTATTTCTGTTGTCCTGCTTGTTTGGAGGAGTTGGTCATATTCCCAGCTCCACTATATTAAAAATACAGGAGCTCAGCCTACTGACAAACACCCAGGAGGTTCAGTTTCATTAGAAAACAGACCTAACAGAGTTGAATGCAATGAGTTCATCACTGAGGCTCCCCCTTATCGATCTACACTCAATACAGCAACACAGTGACAAATGTAGACATCTCAGACATGTCAGAGGCTCTTAGATAAAGTGTTAAGAACAAACACAATTCATTTTTTAGGTTTTGTTATTTTTGTTGCAACCTATCATTTCTAAACATCCATCAGTATAATTTTACCGTCTCTTTCGCATGCATACGCCATACACCCCTGTAATGGGCATGATGTTAAATATGCATTATTTTAATTGCTATATTTGGGATGGTTTGTTTTTAGGTCAGTGTTCTTATACTTTCTGCAGTGCTCTTCCAGGACCACACAAGCTGCAGGGGGGTGATGTTCTGCTGTCAAAGCAGCTCTCAGGATGCCATCAGTGGCTCTCTGATCATGTTGTTCGCTCAAGAGCAGATGAGGGTTTTGGTTGTAACACTGCAAGACAGTGCAAACATAGGCTCAGCGAAAATCTTATTATAGACTTTTTAGATGTATTTGAATCTGTGACTAAAATGGGACACTGAGTATGTACCAAAAAAAAGTGTATCTTTTGATAATCAAGCAAATCTCAAAAGTACAAATATAGCTCAAAGGATTACATTAGGTTTACATAGTTGTAAAAAAAAATTTTCTGTATGTCGAGACACAACCTCAAGGTGATTTGACATCATGTGAATAAAGGAAATGTTTATAAAGCAGATGATTAAAAAACACAGCTAAGGCCTGAGTCTCACATAAAGTCTTTTGGAAAGGATTATCTATTGATACCTAATGTGAGAATTACAACAAAGTGAGGCATCACTCTCGTATTGTGGTTCTCAGTAGTGTAACAGTTGTCCTGAAGATGTGAGAGTTTACACATTCGTAAAAACAAACCAAAATAAATTTATTTGACATTCAGATTCATTTTATTTCATTTATTGCAAATAGGTAAATCTTTGAATTTCACTATTATTAGATGTATTCTCTCTTGTTTTATTGAAATAATTTGAGCATTCATGATGCATCTATTTATAATGTGTTGTACTTTAGTGTATTGTATTTTGCTCATGTTATTAATAATATTGGGAGAAAATGTTTAAAAATTTTATTCAAATTTTTAATATGTATTTATTATTTTAAGATTTTACTGTATATTTTTGTATGCATTCCATTTTGCTTGCTTATTTTCACATTGAGCCTGTCATTTCTAACAAAAAAAAAACATTTTTAGATGTTAAATTGTAAACGTGAAAAATTTTACCGTATTCTCTGCACATCCATAATAATTTATAATTTATGCGTTGTCACTTAGATCAAGCTGACAAATATGGTTATAATTTATTTATTTATTTATTTATTTATTTACTTTTTATGTTTTGTTTATTTTCATGAACATTGATATTTTTAAACCAGAGAAACACAATGCCCTGGTAAGTACGCATGTAAAACATGTTAAATATGAAAAGAAAAAAGGTAAGCACTTGTTTATGACATCATTTTCTTAAAGATATTAAGTATGAGAAAGAAGAGGAAAAATTTCTCTCTTCTTGGTCTTGTCTTTATTTCTTGACTTTGTCAGCTGTATCGCTATTTTAATTGACTTCATTTGTTCAAACCTGCATAGTTGGACATTTCAAGCCAACTACATATGCATCTACCTGCAAGAGGACAGCCCTCAAAGTAAAACAGAGCAAAATCCTTTTTTTCCTGGTTGACATTTTAATGCAGTGCTGCTGTACGTCGCCTGACATTGTGCATTTTGAGATTATCCTCCTTTGAAACCTGCCAGATCCTGGCTGGCTTTAGATTATTGACTCAAGCCAAAGGAAACTGCTCCTGATTGCTACTCTGGAGCTTGATGAGAATATCTCCAGCCAATCAATACGTCCATTTGTAAGGTAAATTCTAATTGGAAATTGTTGCCATTTCCATTTGAACTCAGAGCAGAACCGGCGGCTGACACAGCGGAGCCAGAAAGTGCTTGTGGCAAAAACCAGATAAGTCATTTGTTATCTCCCTCATAAAGAAAAATCAAACAGATTCCTCAGCTTATGTGGCTCCCTGTTTCCTCAATATATAGCCGGTTTAATTGTGTTCGCCAGCTGAAACGCTCTCAGCTTTTGAGGTTTCGTTCGTCATCAGAGAAATACAGCTGCTCCAATCCGCTTATCAATGTGTGTCTCTGTGATGTTCCCATGGAAACTGTGTTTACTGCCCCACAGTGTTCTAAAAATGGTTCCAAAAATGATAAGAGAGCTAGCGAGAAGACAGGAGCAGAGAGATGTGATGAACAGAGACAATGACTGACATTTTGACAGCTCTAAACCACTGCATATTGTCTTTGTTAAACAAGAGTTTTTACTCGCATTATTTAGACTCAAAATTATTTTCTCATCGCAGTCCAACTAATTTTGTAAAGGGTTTAAGAAATTAGTCCACTAGAAATATCTTTTCCGCTCCACTTTATAAATCTTATTGGGAACTTGGCTCAATAGGCTTTGTTAGAGGATGAGCACAAGCTAGAACTACAAATTGCAAATCGAAAATGAGATTGACCTCATGTCAGCCTATGCTCAGTCTGAAGTCTAAATAATGGGATAAAAAAAAGTCAGCTAACATTTTCCTTTAAAAAAAATTGTCTTAAACAAGAAAATGCTTTATATGTGTTTCTTTTTTTGTTCCTGTAATTATCGTTACTAAATGACTATGAAACCGATGTGTTAAATGTATTTGGACATTTTAAGTATATCTGCTTTTTCAGCAATAAAAGCAAATATGTGTATATGTAAATCATGCAAATGTAATACAATAATGAGTTCATAGAAGAAACAGTTTTCCATGCTCCTATGGAAATGGCCTTTGGGCTTAATTTATTGAATAATATTAATTTGAACTTTAAAAAAAGAAAGTTTGATTATTTTTTTAATAACTCTTATAATCAAAAGATGGGGGTGTTTTATTTTAAATTATGTCAATTAAAGCTCTGACCTCTGAGTTATAAAGAGGAAAGAATACAACAGATGTGGCAGCTGTTAAATAACCAGGCAATTTAAAAGTTTTACATACTTTACATTTATCCACAGACAACTTTAAAGGGGAAAACCTTTTAACTTTATTTGGATCAAATATATACTTTTGTACCAGTACTGATGACTGATACATAATTCCATTTTTACTGTGCTTTGCAAAAGTATTCATGAATTTTGAGAGGTTTACATTACCTCACATCACAACATATTTAATGTATTTTGCTTGGATTGTGTAGGAACTGCATGCAAAAGACTATACAATAGCGCATGATTAATGAAATAGAAAGAAACAGATGTATGGCTTACAGATGTACTTAGATCTGAAAAATGTGACATGCATATGTATTTAGCTCCCTTTAATTCAACCATTAAAAGAAATAAAATTTGGTGCAATCAATTGCCTGAAAAAGTCAGTTTTGAACATCTCACAGAGCACTTTTCAAGATGCCACATGAAAACGGAAAGGCTGAAAACCATGCAGTACATGGCCATCTGCAGATGGACTGACAAAGTAAGGAGAATATTAATCACAGAAGTAAACAAGAGGTTATGTGCTTCAGGAGAGCCCTAGGTGGGATAACCTGTTAACAGAAAGACTTGTATGGCGGTAAAAAGAAAGTCACTGTTAAAGGGAAACTAGAAGAGGTTCTGTTGACAAAACAAACATGTTGAAGAAGGTCACAACATTGACAATGTAGGGCAAAAATTAAGCTTTTTGGCTTTATGCGAAATGCTCTGTGTGGCAGAAAACTATCATGACCGCCTGCCCTCAAAGTGACATATGGTGGTAGAAGCATCACACTGTGAGGATGCTCTTCTTCAGCATAAACAGGGAAACTGATCAGAGTAAATAGAAAGGTAGTTGAAGCTCAATATAGATCAATACTATTTTTAAAAACTGTTGGATCCTGACTTGAGACTCTTTGCCTTCTAACAACCATTTACATACAGCCAGAATCACACTAGATGATTTGTTAGACTGGCCCAGTCAAAGTCTATTAAGCATTTGTTCATATCTGCTCTCTGTTCAAAATTATGGAACCTAATCCAATTTACAAAGAAGAATTGGGGAGAAATTAAACTTTAGACATGCAAGGCTAGGAGAAATATGTGTGTCAAGACTTACAACTCTATAGTTGGTTTATAGATATTCACTCATAGGACATAATAAGTTGTAAGAAAAGAAAAGAAGAACTAAGGCTGGTCCAATTCCTAAAATATTCATTCTATAGCTGTGTCTATATGAGCACTCAAAAATGTTTCTTTTAAAATCACAGTATGAATTTGTTACTTGTATTGAGTTTTTTAACTGAAATCTTATGATGCCTTGTATTACTGTATCAAGAAGAACCAATTACAGCAGCTTGATTTCCAGTTTTACAGATCAAGCCCAGTTTTCCCCTTTGTCAATGTAAATACATCCATTTCATATCTTTGTGCTCCCATCTGATTCTTCGATTTTATACTTGTGAACAAACCATTTTTAACACATTTACTTAAGTCGCCTGCATAAGTTTATTTCTTTGTGTAGGTAAATACTTTCATGCTGTTATCAAGCTCAACAGTGACAAAAATGCTCATTCTGACATGCAATTGAATTTAATTTAGCAACATTTTATGAAACCTTTGTATTCAACCCCCAACCTTATAATCAGATTAGAGGTCTCCCTCCCATTTATTCTAACGTCAGTAATAAAAAATATTTGGATGTGATATTGAATAACACAATATCACATGGAAATCTGAAGTTTAATAATACCAGTTAATTTTAGCAGAATTTGAGCAACTTTGGGTGGCTAACCTCTGTGATTACACAGTAGAATAATGTCAGTTTTTTCATTGTCAGTGTTCCTATTCTTTTTTTAAATACATCACTTTCTAAAAAGAAATGGCAACAAAATAATATCCTATGTCCCAAATGCATTTAGTAAGTAAAATCAATTGCAACATAGAAGGGCATAAAAGTGTGTAAACTATTTTAGAGTTGATGCATGCCACATATTTAGTCATGAGACACTGATATTTACCATATCTCAGTCAGAAAGCTGAAAGATGCCATTTTAAATGTTTAATGAATTAAATGTGTCTAAGATGGATATCAAGTCACTTTCTGTATGAATGCATCAGCTGCTTTCTTAAATTAAACCAGCTTCATTTGATTGCTACAGCCGCCTTTAATGTGGTCCTTCATTAGACAAGCAGCACTCTAGATAATTTCATGCAAACATAACTTATCATAACATATCATATGTTCAACCTACAAGCTTTTCGACTGTGTCCCTGCACATATTCCACTGTCTGATATGAACCATGATGTCCATCAGCTTGTTTTTACACAGCTGTTTGGCTAAGGAACCATTTATATTTGAAAGTATTACTCGTGAGATGATTTTCCTCACCACAGTAATATAGATGTGTAAATTCAACAATTATAAATATTTACCAGCGCACTCTGCTTCTGGAGATTAGTTTTTCCATTAATATCTTTATTTAAAAAAATAATGCTGCACAGCTAGTGTCCCTCTTGCGGGTAATTGGTCCCAAAACACACATCTAAGCTCCTCTAAAAGGGGCAAAATAAATTGATGGAAACCAGTTAAGCAATTGAATTGCATTCAGTCTTCAATGTATTCTTGCATCACTTTGACAGCTGCACAGCGAGACAAGCCTGCAAGCTACAAATAGATAAACTGTTAGCCAGTGTCAATATGGAAGCAGACACTGGCTGGATATGAAAAAATGATGTGCATTTGTGCTTCTTTTGGGGTTTGGGCGACTGCACAGACACGGCAGCTCAGGGGAGACATGAAGAAACGTGACAAATTTGCTTTCGCTTGAACAATAATTGCTTAAGAAGCTGGACAAATGTATAAGGTGATTTTTTATTTTTTTTTTTGCATTTGTTTTGGCATTGCTTATGGTTTTTTAAGCTGCAGGAATGTGCAGAGACTGGGTGGGTGTGCAGGATGTATGGGAGGTCTAGACAGAGGATCAGTGGTTTTTCAGTGCTCGGTGATGAGGAAAGGCTCTGTGACTGTCAGAGCGCTCCCACTGATAAGGGAGAGCTGTGATTGGCAGATGAGCCACAGTGAAGACCACCACTGCTCCCATCCATTTAGCCTCCAGGAGGAACACAGTGAAAAAAGCACCAGCATCCCATAAGCGTATTGGGTGTGCGTACACCTTGTGCTCTCCATGACCTTACTGCTTCAGTGCTGCATCTAGAAAATAATCAAAAAATATTGAACATATGTCTCTGTTGCAGCTATGATGTAAGAGCTGTATAATCTAACCGAGTTTATCGTTCTCTTGTGTGCCACAGACGCCTGAAAATAGCTTCATTTTGCCTCGACAGAGAGCTTATGATAATTGCATTGGGGGTTTTGGCGCTGGAGGATTCTCAAATCCTCCCCGACTCTTTAGAAATTCCTTCATTAAATCCGGCACATTCATCCATTCCACCTCAACCACATATGACTGCTCTGTATCCCTGCTAGGCCTAGGACCAGTTCCATGAGTTGAGTTATAGAGCAAAAAAGTCATTAAGCAGGATAAAGATACAAGGAATCGATGGAACAATGGATTCTCTGCAGCTTTCAATTGTCTCCAGTCCAGTGCACAGGAGCATCAGGGTGTTAAAGCCTGCTTATTGTTTCCAGGTGAGCTCTCCGGTCCGTCAACAACCTCCCAGTAACTGAGCAGGGAGCGCTGACTGTTCGGCTGTTTTGTACATACAGCACATGATAAATTTTCTTCAAACAGGAGCTGCTGGGATGATTTCAGCTGTGAGAAATACTTTTTTTCCCTTATGTCACTACAATTACAACTGTAATGCCCTGTCACCTTTAGTATCTTAACTCTACTCTCAGTCAGGTGTGAGAATCTACTGCAGTCAGACTAAATGCAACAGGTGAACTATGTTGTTGGCATTCAAAATGTGAATTTTAAATATTTAGAACAAAACCTCTAAAATGTAACATTTGAAACAGTTTTGTGTGATAGTAACACTCTATTGCAACAAACATGTTTTGTGCAGCGTCTTATGCATTCATTCTTTTTGGGGGGGTTTATTTTAATTTTTACCAATGTTTTGAATTATTAATACAAAGCTTTGTATCCATCAACTAATTTGCAGATTAGTTGATGTATTAGTTCTTCCACCTGAGCTGTGGCTCTCAGAAGCTTCTCCAGTGTTACCGTAGACCTCTGGGTTGCTTCTTTGATTAATTGATCTTGTTATGACACAACATGCATAATAAGGTTAAGTTACACTTTTATGTTTCCTATTTAACTAGGGCACTTCTGGTTTGAGTTTTGAATTTTGAGTAAAGGGGTTGAGCACAAGTTGTCACAAACTTCAGATTTTAGTCATTTTGCTCCTGTTTCACAATTATGCACAACTTTCTGTTGGCCTATTGCAGAAACCCTTAAAATACATTGAAGTTTGAGGTTGTAACTTGACAAAAAGTTCTCAACGCATGAGCACTTTACCAAGCCACTGCATTGTGTAGCCAAACTACCTATCCTTTTTTTTTGTGGTGTGTGGGCAGCTCCATAACATGCAAAGATTTTAATAGCTATGTGAGAACAGACAACCACTTCCAGTTGAAAGAATAGCTGTGCTTTTATTCCCTCCTTTCACAAAGAAATAGGAAGGCAAGCATCCATCTCTCCCCTCATTAACACACAGACTCAACTTGTTCTTCTTTAATTATTTGACCCACCTGGCCTGAAGTCTTTCCTCATGGAAACTAATGGCCAATTGAAGCGCCGGTGGGCTGTCATGACACAAAGATGTGCCAACTGCAGCTGTCTTAGAAAGGAGAATAAGGCACTTGGGTGAAAAGATGACTGTCTCTTATCAGATAGAAATGTATTCATTAGAGAAGATTTCTGGTTTTAAATATGTTATTTTTGCCATCACCCTGACACCGTGACATTTGAGCCATCTACACATAAAGATGGTGACGGTGCTGCCCCACATAGTTGCCAAGATAAGGTTTGCTTCTTTTTTTTTTAATCAAAAGCAAAGAATTTGTTGAATAATTAACTTGGGCATTAAGCATTTATGCTTGGGAACATGCCTTAGAAGAAGCAATGCACACAGCTTCTGTTGACACACAGATGTTATATCCCCAGATGAGGTGAAAAAAATCCAACATTTTCAAGCATGAGAGTGATTCTGACACTTGTAATTCTGTCAGAGAGAGGAAGATTACTTCACCTCAGGCAGGGATGATCTGCTAACTGGACAATAACCAAGAATCAGGCTGAAACGTAATGTTGCCCGGGGCATGTGGCAGCGGTGAAGCATAAGAGGTGTCAAGAGGAGTCTCACAGCACAATGCTTGTGGTTGGGTAGTTATGAATGAAATTATGATTTTTTTTCCCCTCAGTTCTCTCTATAAACTGCCAGGTTAAAAGCAATTCAACTTGGGTTTTGTTGTTTCCTGGGTTGTTTCAACGTCTGTTTAAACACAGCTCAATGTTTCATGTTTTAATACTAAAAGGTTTAAGGAACTAACATTAAATCAAGCAAAGAATGGTATGATAAGAACTCATGGGCAAAAAATATTCATTGGTATATCTTCTACTTCTGCTGTGTTCTTGTAGGAGAGTCTCTCTATATGTTCCAACAACTGCAACTATGCCTCCACAAAATTCTTTCATTATTTTTAGCTAACTTATTATGAACAAACTGTTGTATTTGTAGTGCAAAAATGTTTCCCTATTAAGCCCTTTAAATCATTCTTAAGAGTGAATTACTTTTGATTTACTATACTTCTTCTGAAGAAGTATAGTTCCTAATGTAAGCTCACAGTTCCACCAGGTTTTTGGTAATTGTTGCTGCTGCTAGTCTGAAGGAGCTGACTGGCGAACGTGCGGGGGAGAGATGCTCTGTGAGGTGAAAGTTCGGAAGACTGAAGAGCTACAGAGGAGTTTTGTGAGAGCAAGCATTTCAGGTCTCCTTTGGCAACTTGAATGATTGCCAAGGGAGATTCAAGGATTTCTCAAACAAGTGTGAAAGAATCAAAGCAGCACTCCGGGTATGTTTTTGATGAGAGAATAACATTGTAACATCACGCAAAGGTAAAAGAAAAAGTCAGTCTTTCATCCCCCTTTTACAAAACCTAATAATGCTAGTAAATTTAAAGACTAGTCAAATGGATCAATTGGGTCAATCAACGTTTTATATGTTTACAGACTCAGCAAGACAGAAGCATGTGGCATGTATGGGAGTGGAGATTTGATTGTGAAAACATTGAGGGACTTGCAGAACCAAAGGTTAAACAACCAGAAACCATGGGGAGAACAAAAGCAGAATGCAGAGATGAGCAATGAAACCATGGAGATCAAGTAGGTAGGAGGAGTGATAATAGGCAGAGAATCCAGGTGAGAACAGTCAACACAATGCAGAGCAGCTGGAGGAGAATGCAGGGATCTGAGGGAAGGATGACTAATAGGAGAGGCTGAACGGAAACACATCGAACTATTTCAGACTTAAAAGTCAGGCTCACTTTTAAGAGTTGGTTCTGACTCAAAAGTCAGAACTAATTCTGACTTAGAATCTGTGACTTAAAAGTCTAAATCAAACTGCGCTGAGAACAAGACACAAGAAAAAACATAAAGTTATATATTTTTAAAAAATTTATGGTATATTTACTGAATGATATTGTGAAACTTTATACTGACCCAAGCCTTTAGCTAATAGTTGCTACTAATCTGAAAGATACTTTTTTTGTTGAAAACTGATAACACTGAGTTTCTAAACTACCCAACACCTGTCCAAACAGCCTCAGCCTAACATCAACCTAGAATTTGGGTTGAAGAAATAACCAAGCAATCATTGTGTGTGTAACTTTAGCTGCTTCCTCCACAGCACATACTTGTTTGTGTGGAGTGACTCATTCACGCCTGTGGTCCAAGAAGCCTCTGAAACCCACTCACATTCCGAAAACTGTCAGCTCTCCCACCCAACCTCTGTATTGATACGTCAGGTTTGCATGCATACAAACTAGAACTAAAATTACTGAGTCTCTGTGATGGTGGCCCACTAAACCTGAGCTCCTCCAGCCTGAGGCTTCTGCATATTCTCTGTCGTCTGCATCAGTGACAGCCAGTCGGCTCTCCTCCGTCTCACTCTGGGAGGCCAACCTTTTAGCATTTCCAGCGATGTGCCTTGGAAATCTGTTTCCAGGGCAACTGGAGTAGCAAATACTCTCAGAGTGGCTTCTCACTGGTGTGTTCTTTGTTTATACCACACATATAAATATATATCTGTGAGGATGCCTTGAATCATAGCACAAAAGGGCCACAATCCCTTTTGTGCTATGATTGTCTGATTATTTGTCATAATCAGATAAATGCATATTTCCATGATGGATGAAATAAAACTATTATAAATTCATTAACTAATTTAAAAAAGTATCAGTCTTTATAGAAAGGCGTTAATCTTCATGAATGAATGAATGAATGAATGAATGAATGAATGAATTGACTTTATGTCAAAATCATATATCTTACTTAAGGGTTTAAAGATTTTAAGTTTAAAAAGTCAATTATGAAATAACTCAAAAGGTGTGTCAGATAGACTGAAAAATCTGGCTATACTTTTAAACTAGTCAGCTTATCTATAACCAGGTTAGCACTGCTGACAAATAAAACACATTTACAATGCACTACAAAACTGAATTCATGAAAATTAGCAGGCCTTCTTAAAATTGCTGTGCATTATTTTTTTTTTTTCAATGTTCCCATTGTGTTCCACATGGAAAGCTCAAAAATGTTATTACTTCTCCTAAAAAGTAATATGTAACATGTTGGTACTATTATGAGATCACGTTATCCTTAAATCTGCCAGAGGTATGAAGATTTTTGGTCTTAACTCTGTCTGTGAGGGGTTAGGTGAGATTTTTGTGTGAATTTGCACTGAAGATCTCTTCTGTTATTGTTTTGCGACCCTTAAATTACTCCATCAAGTAAATTGTAATATCACCGAAATAAAAGGTAATTTAAATAAATACAAACAATAGTTTTGAATTATTTGCATCTACTGATGCTACCCAAAACAATTTGCCCCAATGTACAAAAGTTATTGCCCCTTATAATGAATCATGAATTGACTGATTGTGAGTGCACATTGTGTACAGTAAGATACGAGGACATACTTTTCAGTGTTAGCATTTCTGTGCATGAAATCGTTTCTATGACGGTTTTATGTAATATAAAATATTCTGATGATATGAATTCTTTGTTTTCATTAGCTGTAAACTGTGACAATCTCACTTAAGTTAAATGAAATACATATATCCCCCGTGTACAATTAATCTATATAAGTTCTAGTTCGACTTGTTGAATTTAATGTTAGTTTTCAATCATTTTCAGGTTTAATGAGATAAACCTCGATTAATGTCAGTGTGTGGAGTGAAGATGGGAATGGGCTCCCAAGTGAAATTCTGTGAAACCTTTTGCAATCTCTGAACACTCTAATATAGGAGTGGGGGGGGAAATGCATGGTATGTAGAAAACACAGCGGCCAGTCAATCCTCTGTTATAGTGAAAGCCCCTGGGAGCAATAACTCACCATTCAATCTATGCACCTTTGAAATACAAACATTGTAAGTGAAATCGATAAAATCCCCACTCACAATCAGCAAAAATGCTTATCTTTACTTTGACCTCAAAACGCGAAATATTCCCTCAGAAAGACGTTCAGTTCTGATACGCGGATGCGCGCACTGGGAGTTTCCCTTCCAAAGCAAATCACACGAGGAGGGGGCAAAGAAATTCAGCATTTAAAAGTGCAAGCGTCAATCACCATGAAACACACGCTGGAGGCAATTTCCCATATATTCCTGGTGATTACCTCGCTCCTTTATTAGATTTATTCGAACTCAACTCACGTTCGTCACTTTTAAACGCCTTGCGCCTGCGCGTAAAGAATCCGGGAGCTGTCCAAGTGCTGAACTGAAAAAAAAGAAGAAGAAGAAGAAAAAGAAAAAAAAAAAAAGGCGTTCCTTTCTCATTCCTTGACAGCCCCTCTCACCTGAAAACGGTTTCACTTCATAGATGCCAGCAAGCCTGGAAGCAGGTCGACGCTTTTTTATTTAGATCTCAATCCACCGCCTAAAGAGGAGCTGCAAGTCGACGCATCTTGGAGTTAACATAATTTCGACGGTTCTTTTAATATTTTTTTTTTTCTCCCCACCCCAAGGACTGATGTTTCTCCACGCCTTTGCTTCGAGCAGTTTGATTTTGTGCGTTGGAGTTTTTCTGTGAAACTGAACTATGATCTTTGGCCGCGTTGAGGAATGTCTCCCGCATTTCTGCGTGACCCGAGACAGCCCAAACGCCAACGACTCGGTCAGGAGGAGAACGGCGTTGTTCCCGTCTGGATTATGTGTTTGACTGATGTGAACCATATGGAAGAAATAGAATAGAAAAGTGAAGCCCATGGGGAAACCACCGGGAATGAAACAATCCTTTTTTAAGGTTTTAGCAGCTATTTTCACATACTTCCTGGAGATGAGCAACTTCAGGTAAGAGAAATTAGATCTTTTTTTGTTGTTGTTGTTGTTTGTGTTTTTGCACTGCGACTGAGTTTAATTATTATTTTTATTTTGGAGTAAAAGAAGAGAAGGAGGTAATTATTTGAAATATTTAGACTAATTTATTTTTCTTTAACCTAATTTAGCTAAACTATTTGACAAACTAAAAATGATAAAGCATAAAATATTGTTATTTGTTTAATTTGATTTTAAATTTTTTAAATCTTTAGAATTAAATCTGACTTTTGTGTTTTTTAAATTGCAATTCTTCGAGGCTTGTTTTTGCTTGGTTAAAAAATGAACACTGAATGTTATTTAAGCGCCTAATGTATTAATTGCTGAGCCATCGCTTCAAAATTCGTGCTGCTTCCACCTGCACGTTTATGCATCTCTGTGGGAATCTCGTGTTATGAACAGATTAGACCTGTTTTGGAAGGGAAATCACTTCTGATAGCTTAATATACGTCTGTGTGCGTGTGTGTCTGCAACTCACACGTTTTCTGTGCGCGCCTCTGACTCCCAGGCAGCTCCTGGGCTACACCGATAAGGTTTAACACCTGCTTTCTGAGCTGCGACTTCTTTCTGATCAAGTGATTTTTTTATTTTTTATTTTTCCCTCCCCTTCACTATGTGTGCTTTCCAGAGCTGTGGTCGCCAAGGAGTACGATTCCAGGTCCTCCTCCAACATGTCTCCATCAGACTTTCTGGACTCCTTAATGGGTCGCACGTCCGGGTACGATGCACGAATTAGACCCAATTTCAAAGGTTTGTTCGCAATCAAATGAGTCTCCACGCACACACACATTTCACTTCCCACATTTTAAGAACTATAAATAGCCACAGAAATGCCACTGTAAGTGTAAACACTAATCTTTTTAACCAGTTATGTACTGGATGTTATCTGTTGCCAAGGAACTGGGATTCAAGCAACTCGGAGGCAACAATCAATCACTTCAATTAACAGTAACAGTGAGGACCCTGCTTAGATTTAATCACAGTCCACACTGTGCCACTCAATGATGGTTTTCTTATCTGAAAGCTGTCTAAAATTCAATATCCACCTTTATTAAATGTGAGATCAGAATCAGGAGCTGGAAATATCCCAGCAACACAGAAATAAGATACGTTCTCACTTCAGACAGGAATGCCACCGTGACAGGATAGACGCCTGTGCGATGGTGCAATGGCTAGACTGCAGGCTATGCAGACCTCCTCTGTTGTTGTTGTTGCTTTGATGCTGAGGACACACACAGCTTATATCATTGGAATGGTTTTGAGCGAGCAAAGGTTTCGCTTATAGGGGCTAAGGCCCACTCTTAGCTTCTGGGGTCACCTGGGATGTTGCTTGTTGCAGTCCATGGACTCCAGTAGGTAAAGCAGCTTGAAAATACAGGAAGGGGAAAAGCACAACAATCCATTGTCTATACCTCCATTTTCTTGCAAGGTCACAGGGGACTGGTGTTTATCTCCAGCAGTCTTTGGGCAAGAGGTGGTGTACCATTTAGACAGGTCACCAGTCCATCACAGGTTCACAACAATGTATTACCTCCCATTTTTCTTGGAATTTTTACATCACAGACAAACATATAGTAGCACATTATTGAGGTGGAACTACAATCATACAAGCCACATAGTGTGGTCCTCTTTTTTTAAAGAATTTTCTTTTAATCCAATACCACTTAATACAATTCAGTTCAACCAACTATCTATAGTAAATAGAGTCCACCTGCATACAATTTGATCTCAGCATGGATGCAGCTGTTTTGTGAAGACCTCAGAGGTTACGCAGAGAACATTTGTGAGCAACCAGCACCATGAAGAACAAGGAATATAGCCTACTGCTCAGGGATTAAGCTGTAAAGAAGTTTACAGCTGCAAGCTCTAAAAGTCACAATGGAATAGTTTAAATAAAAGCTTTTTAATATTGCTTCTCAAAGGCCAGACTTACTCCCAATAGAGAATCTCTGTCAAAAATTTGTTGATAACACCATCCAACTGAGCCATAGCTATTATGCTCTGAATATGGTGGGAACATGTTCAGTATTCAGATGCACTGATTTGTTGGTGGTATAACAGAACATATACAGTTGAAATGCAGTGAAAGTTGGTCTTGCCAAGTAATAACTCAGGTTAGCTAAGCACTTACTAAATGATATCACACTTTTCAGATTTTTACTTGTTTGTTTGTCTTCTTGACTATTATCCACTACATTGTGTTTGTGTATGGCATAAACTGAATAAAAAGCATCAGTTTCTAACTGAAAATATATTCTTCGTCTGTCAGAGAAATCTGGCATATGTCAAGATTTTTGACACATCTTATATTTTTAGGTAGTATTGATACATAAAACATCAATTTTGCAGATTTAACCTGGTTGTTATAATGCTAGAAGATGAATGGAAGGGAGAGCAGGGATCTCTCTCTGTATTAAACAGAAAGAGCTTCACATTTTACAGTCAGAAAACAAACAAATCCACATTAAGAGGCTGTGCTGTAAACAGTTAGTTTTTGCTCATGAACCTGCTAGATGTACTTTGAAGAGTGTCGAACCGTGTTGCTAAAAAGGCTGACCTAGATTTCCATGCCGAGTTTGTTATGAGGAGCCGCTGCCAGTTTCCTCTTTTTGCTGTGAAAATGTGGAAACTTGACAACAAACAGAGGCAAATATTAATACAGAGAGCCATGAAATATTGATGTGGAAAACACAGGGGAAAGGCAGTAGGAAGCGCTTACAACTTCACTTATCAGCTTGGGGAGAAAGATTTGCTGTGACTCGTAATGCAAGTCTTGCAAAGATATTTTAGTTTAGGGAGCTGCAAAGAAAAACTACCTTCCCTATTGGAGTACATAAGATAGATTTCCTTATTCTGTTGAAAAGAAAATGTCTACTTGATGGTTTAGAATTGAAGCATGACCTTTCACTATCAAATATATTTGCTTTATTAATGTATTACAAATGAGCCTTTTAATGTGATTTGGACATTCTTGATGTTTTTTTCCTGATCATAACCAACTTATACAGCACCAATGAGCACCTCAAGTATTCACTCCTCTTGCAATTTCTTTTTTATGCTATAACCACAAACTAAATACATTTTTTTCTAGATGTAACGTGGCAGCATGGCGGAAACAAAACTAGCTCATACTTCAAAATTTGTTACAAAATTCTAAAAAAAAAAAAAAATCAAAATCTGGTGTGTGTTCATATTAAGCCCCCTTTCCTCTGATAGTATAACATCCTCTACATTTAATTGCCTTCAGAAGTCACCTCATCAGCAAACAGAGTCCATCTGTTTGAATTTCCATCTCCACTTGTTGGACAAGCCCAACAAGTGAAGCATTATTCAGAGAAGCAGCCATGTGATTCGCTGTAATTGTGGAGGAGCTGCAGAGATCCACTGCTCAGGTGGGAAATTATGTCAACAAGGCAGCTGCTAATCGTGCCATGTATCAATTTCCTTTTACTTCACAGCTATGTATTGGTCCATTACATAAAATCCCAACAAAATACATTGATGTTTGTGGTTATAATGTGACAAAATGCGATAAGGGTGTGAATACTTCTGCAAGCCTCTGTATTATAAGAACAGCTTCTTTTTCATGTCCATGAAAATTTTCCTGATCAGATAATTCACTCCCCAGCTGACACACCACTTTGTGTTGTGTTTGCATGTCTTTGACTCTGTGTGCATGAATCCTCTTTTCAATGTGTTACCGACAAATTACCCCTAAAGGATTACCTCCATTAGACATCATTTCAAACATCATTAAGCCAATGCTAATAACCAGCCATAATGATAAGTTTCATTTTAATTGCTCTTGTCAAACATTGAGCCCAAAAAGCAGATGTAGTTTCACATACAACTTGCCACCATCCAGATAACATACAGAAGACTGCTTGTTGTATTGATGCATGTTTGAATACACAGCAAAGCAGCAGCCCGTAATTCACTCTCACCTCAAAGGCCCTGCTTAAACATGTGGTTAAAGGCTTTGTTTCCCCCTGTCATGTCATTGTCATTCCATTTCACAGGTCCTCCTGTAAACGTTACATGCAATATTTTTATCAACAGCTTCGGCTCTGTCACAGAGACAACGATGGTGAGTTCTTCTGGATTTTATATTGATATCTTCCCTGTCCGATTTGTGAATGTGTCATTTATTCCTCAAACTGCAGGTCCACCAGTTAATGTTACCTGCAACATATTTATCAACAGCTTTGGTTCCATAGCAGAAACTACTATGGTGAGTGGCGTGTTGTGCAAAGCCCTGACCTCTTCTCTGGAATCCAGATTGAATCATTGTGTTTTTGCCCAGTGCTCTTTTGTTTTTTACTTCAATTCATGCATCTTTTATGATCATCACTGACCCAATTGGCGGGTTAAGTATTGATTTCTGTCCCCATGTGGCCCTTTGTAAACATGTTTGCTCAGGTCTGAACTCCAACAAACTCAAACAAGAAATTCAGTTTGAGCATAGTCAATAAATAACAGCAGGAGGTAGGGGGAATTTTAAACTTCGTGCTAAAGCATCCATTTGTCAAATGGGAAAAAAAAAAAAACAGCATCCACGAGAACATGCAAACTAATCAAGATCAAAGGACGCAAAATGAGAGATAATAACCACTTAGATAATAAATGGAAAATGTTAATTTGTGCAGGGAGTGGGAAGACGTGCAACTGCCAGGGAATTACACAGCCTCAGACAGGCATGGCAAATACTTGGAACCGCCAATATGCTGATGAAATGTCAAACAACATAAGGGCTTTTCATCATCATGACATATCAATTACTCTGAGCAACTGAGCTTTCTGACAGTTCCTACTACTTACTGTAGTATCAGAGCTCCACTCATCCAGCTGTACTAATCCATCATTTATTTACCTTCTATAAATGCTAATTCTGACAAGAAACCAATGGAAAAGGTCAGTTTAGGTCAAATTGTATCTGATCAAGAGAAGACATGTTTGGATGATTAAGTCTCCATGGACATCTCGATGATGGATGTTCTGATGCAAAACATGTTTTTAGAGTTATGCTCACTCATTGACCTTTCCATTAATTGTCCAGTGTTGTGTTGCGATGTTGCAAAACTGTGTTTGATGAGAGGAAAATAGTATAAGTTTTGAAGCTTCACTAAATTAAAATGTGTGCTTCTTAATGTGGAAATTATCTATTTATGATTTATTTTGTTGCTTGATGATGAATGATGACCTGTCTGTCAACTTTGCATGAATCATAAGATAATATTGAGCTTTCAGTTAAATGTTTAATCTGTTCTTTATTCTGAATGAAAACATCCAAAAAAAAGAGAGAGAGAAAAAAAACGAACTCTTAAAAAAAGTGATTCTTAAAAAAAATTGGGTTCACAAGTTGAATTTATTGAGGGCTTTGTCTAAGCCATATGATAGACTGAAACATAAATACGCACTCATGTTAATATCTGGTAAAATATTGCCCCTCAGCAACATGAGTGTTGTTGTCATCAACAAGCTTGTATAATATTATCTGTATCTTTGAATATTCTTGAAGATTAAACTGCAGTCAGATGGACAGGTCTTTCTAGAAGAAAGGGTGAACCTAATTTATTTTGGCTAATATTGTGGCACAGAATAAGGTTTTAAGCATCGTTTGCAAATTGTTAAAAAGATTGAAGTTCTGGCCATTCCTCAAACATATTGCTATTCTTCTTCAAAATATCTGTTTGTTTGGGACCATTGTCTTGTTAGAATACCTCATGATGTCCAAAGTTCAACCAACTAGCTGTTCATTTAAAGTCTAGTTGAGGAATCAGGAGATAATTTTCCTCCTTTCCTTTTCCATTCACTTTGAATGACGAACAAGTTTCACTGGAAGCAAACCAGCCTCTCATTTGACCCAAAAACATTTTTTTCCATATCGTATCTGTTTTGTCTACGATGGCATAAAACATTTGAGCTTTTTTGATTCATGAGTTATTCCAGAACACCTCAAACAATTTTTTTTTTATATTTGGATAATTTTTCAGACTTGGTCCATCCAAATTCCTTGACATCTCCAACTTACAAATAGCTTCAAAAAGAATTTCTACATTTACAATTTTCCTTCATAATTAAGCTATCACTTCTGTAGATTTTCCATTTGTTATTTTTATTGGACTAACCAGTATTTTTTATTGCACTAATGAGAAAATATCTGTGGCTTCCAATCGTGATCACTAACTAAATAAATGCTTTGGTGAATATATATATATATAGATATAGATATATATCTATATCTATATATATATATACTGCTCAAAAAAATAAAGGGAACACTTAAACAACACAATATAACTCCAAGTAAATCAAACTTCTGTGAAATCATTGGTTAATA